>BEWF01000167.1:0-104511 GCA_002583695.1 Pleurotus salmoneostramineus
ACATCATACTCCATGCTTTACATATCCCTGCTATCAAATAGTGTTGAACCTGACTAAATTCTTTCTTCTTCGAACATGTCTTCGAAAAGCTTCGACGTGCGGTCCTGCGAGATCCAGGACAGCATTTCCCACTCGGGCGTATCCTTGGTAGACACCGACATTGCTTCGGCGACGTCGATTTTCATCGCCGATATCTCCTTTTCCGAGATACATCCTCCACACATCTTCTCCCAATCTTCGTCGTCCCAGTACATGCCCCACATACTCTGCACAAACACCTGATACGCGGACAAGAACAGATGGTGTGGTGATGAACAGGCGAGCGGGGACATGTTTCCTTCGGTCAGCCAGTTGATGACAGCGAGTGCGCCGAGGGTAGCTGATAGGGGTGCTTTGGATTCACGAAGGATTCGCTCGATGAAGACCTCGAGCGAGACGGAAGGACTGGCGAAAGCTGGGGGTTGGGATGGTGGCATGAGCTTGCGGACGGATTGACCGCAATGGATAGCAAGTCTTTGGTGAATATCTTTCCAGGGGTACAACGATGGCAACTATACCAACTCGGGCGTCAGTTACTAGACCAGACTGAAAGATATAGGAGAGAACTTACTTGAGAAGCCTCAACTGCGACTTCAATGACTGCAGGCTTGGAACGAGCAGTGCGGCGAGCAATAGCAGACGCGAGTGCTTTGAGCATGGTTATGGTGTGTGATGGTTGTTCGAGAATACGATCAGAGACTTTCGCGACCACTCTGAGACTGCAGGCCTTTTATGCCTTTGCTCACGTGCCAAGTGTTCCGCTGAATGACACTGTTTGTTCTAGGCTGTTATCTCTTCTCCCGTTTTCCGTTACGTTGGCGGAGCACCTGTTCAACATCTGTTGCTAGGTGGATTAGGGGCTTTCAAAGAACCGCCCTATCTACCGCACTCACACGGACCCCGCGCACGAAGCCTCTGAAGTCATGGATTGTGCGTATATATTCTTTTTAGTCTCTCAACAAGATAAATACGGCTTAAATCTTGTTGACTATGCGATGTCTTCAAATCTGAGTTCTTGGAGTAGCTCCTAAACTTGGCCTCCTAAATGTCTGTGACGGAAACTGTCACAGCGACATCCGCCCAACTTACTACCGCCTCCGCTACTCCAATGGTGAACTACCTAGTCGGTTTGCGCTCTTACGCCGTGTAACTATGATGTATCTATTTTTGAAAAGCTTTCGACGGATGGCTCACAGCACTCCCATGACGCGCAGCCGCAGGACAAAGAGCCCGGCGAAGATATGACGAGGACACCCGGCATCATAATCCTGACATAACAAATCAACTTTTGGTTGCTCGAATATAAACCCAAGTTTTTTGGACTCTCTACACGCTTCCCAATAATGGCCCAGAAACGATCCTTTTACACGCAATTCATGGACCAAGTGCATGCGGTACCACCGGTCACGACGGTCGACCTTTCTGGAAAGGTCGTCGTGGTTATCGGCGCGAACACGGGAATAGGCTTCGAGACAGTCAAGCACTTTGCTGCGATGAGCCCCGCCAAGATTATCCTTGGCTGTCGCAATCAAGAAAGAGGTGCCGCCGCACTCGAAAGTGAGTACCGTTATGTTTGTATAGAGAAAGCCCCTCGCTTACTGGTTGTCTCCCAGAGCTGAAAGAATCGACGGGGTATACCGGAGGAGAAATGTGGCTCATCGACCTCAATAGCTTCGCCTCCGTCAAGACCTTTGCTGAGAAATTCGAACAAGAAGTTGATCGCCTAGATATCCTTGTGGCTAACGCGGGTGTCCATGTATTCCAATATGGCGTTACCGAAGATGTATGGGAGACATCGTATGTATTTTCTCGTTACTTCAGTCAATCTTCTCAAAGCTGACGTGCCGTAGTCTTCAAGTGAACTACCTTGGTCACTGTTTGCTCATCCTTCGCCTCCTTCCTATCATGATGAGGACAGCTACCCAAAGTTCCGTCTCCCCACGAGTTGTCATCGTCTCAAGCGGTCTTCATCAACAAGCCAAACTACCCGACAAGATTTCCAAAGCTTCGTCGATCCTCAGAGCCATGTCAAGCGAGGAAAATTGTGTCCCATAGTACGCCTATGTCGGTTGCCTCAATTTTAACCGTGTCTAAATTATCTTACAGTGATGAGCCTAATGAATACGCTGTGTCGAAGTGTCAGTTGTCACTTTTTATGATTTCTCGCAATACTCAACCGGCTTTTAGTACTGAATTTGCTGTCCGCCATTGCCTTAACTCGCTGCTTACCCGCTTCAGGCCAATCTGTCATTGTTAACGCCGTTGATCCCGGTTTCTGCCAATCAGAACTTCGTCGAGGTCTTTCAGGCACACGGGCTGCCTTCGTGGGCGTTTGGGAACGGCTACTGGCTCGCACGGCTGAAGAGGGTGCACGACAACTTATCTGGGCTTCAGTGGCCAATCAAGACAATGAAGACGTAATGAGGGGTGCTTATGTTTCAGCCATGAAAATTGTGACACCGAGTTGTTTCGTACAGAGTGAGGACGGCGCAGCTTTTATGGGAAACGTCTGGGTGCGCACCATATCACGGCGAATAGTTCAAGCAGGTTTTGAGTTTGACTAACATCTTTGTAGGGAGAAACGGTCGCTGTGTTGTCTGAAGTGGACCCCAAGGTTCGGCTCGCGGTTGAACAATGTTTCACTACGCCCGTCTAAGCTTCTAGCTATATCATTGGCCAAATCTTTTTGTCTCTATGTTCTATGTTCTGGTAGTTAATAAATGGTGCGACTATATATATCGGAAATCGTTGAATTACCCTTTCCTGTGCCCGAGATCGAAATTTTGAAAGGTTCGGTTTGGGGTTTGGAGGAAGTTCGTGTGGGTAGTGGTTAGATTAGCTAGTTAGGTTCTGGGATGTACTCTCGCGGAAACGGTGATTTAACCTGGCGAGTCGAACGATCCCCGCTTGGAGGACGGAGGAGGACGTAGGGAGAGAATCCAATTTCGCAAATTGGAGAGGAGTGTTATTACATGAGTAAATTGATTATTTATCCACGAAGATAACTCAATACGTTATCAGAGTTTGCTCTCACGCTCTATGAGTCAGTGACATAGCATCAATCGCGACCTTCACCGTTTTCACACACTAAATCCAAGTGCACCCTGCGATTGCGTTGAAGTTCGACTTGATATCGCCCACATCCCCGCACGCCGTCTCACTCCTTCATGGCGGGGACAATCGAACCGACGACGATACTGCGAGACACTTCCCTGACAACACATTCGGATGCAATATCGATACTCCATGTTCTTCCCGACGCTTAACCATGACCGTAATGGCGTGGGCGAAGTTAATTGACGATGACGAACTTGATGGTAGTGGCTTCAGCGTGGTTGTCTCTCACTGCGGGTACCCAGGGATTTTCACGCTGGAAATGCCGCCCTTCAGCAATGTTCCGTACTCCTTTGCTTTCTCCAGGAAAAAAGGTCGTTATACGCAATCTGACTGGCTGATTCCTGGACAAAACCGCCAACAAGTGAAGGAACATTCCTTAGAAGGCTTAGAAGGGGGGTTTTAAAGCGCAAAAAGGCCTGACCTCTCGCAGTGTCTTGAGGCAAGAGTTTCGACCGACGACCGTAAGTATCGCATCTGCGTAACTCCCAATCCAAAACCCTAATGTCTCATAAATTCCTTCAGCAACTTCACCTCTGAATATCTGAAGGCTACTTGGTCAGCCTCGCTACGACTTGTCAACTCATGGAAGAGTGGATTTTTCAAGTCAAACGTCGACCTCCTTCGACGTCTCAACGATCTCAACGTCCCACGGCCTTTACCATTCTCACCAGAAGCTGTACAGCCCCTCATGATTTTACCCATTCTACTTTACAACGCTAAGTTCACTACTATAGATCCTGTTTCTCGGATTTTACATGCATTCAAGCAGTCTCAACCCCGTACGCGCCACGGCCACGGTGGCCCATATTCATAAGTTTCTAGCAAAGTCCGCCCTTTTCACTAAGCTATACATGTAGCTTAAATTGCTAACAATCATCATTTTAGAACGTGGTTTTCACCTGCAATTTATTGGTTATGACCGCAATATAGTGAGTGATACCTAGTATAGCTTGACCCAGAACTTATTGGGCACTAAAACGGAATCTAAAGGGCTCGAAAAATACTTCTCGATCTCTTCGTGGCTATGGCAAGCGGAATTTGAATTGCTGGGAATTACTTCTGGAAAGAAGGTTCTTCGCGGCTAGATTCTTCGCGGCTAGGTTATGCCAAGAACATGCCACGATCCGGATTTGACAGTATGTTGTGTACGCCAATCTACGTTTATGTACCACTCACCGTTCTCATTTTCATTTGAGATTGCCGGTTACTTGGGCGCGATGTCGATGCCTGATGGATGTTGATTGTCGGACATCTAAGACGGCATTGTTTGGGACCGGCTAGTGCATGAGCTATCCTTTGAGTCGAAAGAAGACTATTGAGTCTAATGATGGAACGCTTAATGCTATAGTCTCGAGGGATGGCGTGTCCTTCTTGGTTCGCTGGACCTGGGTGACAGTTGGAATGTCGAATACTTTGCTTAGGGATCCCCTGTGCAAGAGGGCTGACCGACCCCAAGCGTATATATAGCCTTGTCGAACGAATGCATCTCCACAACACATCGTTTCTCAGGAAGCGGTTCACTTCCTAGTCGAGCCTTGTCTGTGAGTAACCCTTTCTCTCAGACGCGCATGCTGTTGAAGTCTCCCCCTTTTACCTTCCAGAGGATGAAGTCAGCTTTTGGTTTGGCTATCTTGGCCGCCACTCTGGTTGCAGGTATCGGCCACAATAACTGGGACCAGCCATGCTTCAACGGAGAGTGTGCCTACGACCTACCCGACCACAAGGCCCAATCGGGAACGATCAAACTTGTGAGTGGTGTTAAAGAGGTCCGCTCAACGTAGAGCTCACCTCAAGACCAACAGTTCGCCAAGTCACCGTATGCCATTGCTGATATCACCCCCGCCGCGGGCTGGGTCGTCCTTGACTGTGACTCGAATGCTCTCGAACAAGAGATTCGCTTGGTTTGCAAGTCCGACGATGCAGAAGGTGCTGGCTGCAACCATTTCTTCGATGGTGGCCACGGACCTGTTGACAAATACGTTCGACTCCCCGAGTCTGTAAGTTGGCCATTTGCTAGCCAGGGCACACCCATTAAATTACCGGATTAGTGCTCCTCATCACCATTTGGCCGTGTTGTCAACTTCCGCGTCCATGAGGACCAGTCAGTGCCTTCACATCACCAAGTAACTCGTCGTGATGGCTCCGCTCCTCAAGTCTTCGCCGTTAACATCGATAACGAGGTGTGTGATGCAGCGCTTGCAATGTCCCTCGATTGCTCACAGCTTTTTTTCAACGAAGTTTACGGCGGTTGACTACTCCAAGTTCGTGATGTTTTCGAGCGAGTTCTCCTTCCCTACTGATTTGTTTCTTTCAAAGATACGGCGATGTCCACTTCGTTGCTGTGAGTATCTTTTCCCTTCTTACCATTATCTACCAACTCCAATGGATCATTGCGTAGTACGGTACCGATACACCTGGGCTCGATACCAACTTTGCCATCCCCGATGTTATTGATAACCATGATGCCGCGGATGCATTCTTGGAACAAGCCCTCCAGGGTAAAGCAATGAGCACCTCCGATTTCTTCGCACCGTCTAATCTCTAAATTACAGGTCTAATTGACAGCGCATCGGCCAGTAGACCAAAGAGGTCCACTAGCCGACCTTCATCTCCCAGCTCCCCAAGGAAATCTTCTAGCAGCTCCCCTGCTTTCATATTCACCCACTTCGATGCTTACACGACGCCCTATTACCCAAGCGGAAAGGCCTCCAGCAAATCCTACAAGTTCGACGAACCAGAAGGCGCCAAGAAGGACACTGCCGTCAAATTTGGAAGCGAGTCTGCGACATGGGCGAAATTCGAGCTGAAGTCCGAAGACCTTATGTGCAAGAAGGAACTGTCCGACAAGTCGACCGCTCAGGTCGGCGCTACTATCACTGGCAAGTTGGACACATACTTCTGGGGTACCTTGGGCTGGGGTGGTGCCGCCCTTGGCAAAAATGGTATAATTGCCACTGTCAAGGGTTTCTGGAATGGTACTGTGCCATTTCAAGCTTTTATGGTTCTCGGACTAATATTTAGCTTAGATCTCAGCGCTAAAATGCGTCATGAGATCTCACTCTCTATCTCACTAGTGGTAAGCATATCCCAACTCTATTCCGTTTAAAGCCTTCTCAACATCTTCTCGATCCCGTTAGGGTAAAGTGGGCTGGGAAAATGAACTCGGTCCTTGGGCTATCCCAGGCATCACTGGTCTTGAGTTCGGGTAAGCTAACCTTCTGGGTTCCTCTCCTTGACAGGTATCATATTCATCGAGTTCAGAATCGCCAACCTCGGATTGATGGGTGGCATCAAGTTGGAAGCATCTGTCACCGCCGAAGCTGTATTGGAACTCGCAGGAAAGGTTCAATATGGAATTGACAGAGGTTAGTACTGCCATTGCTCTTGTCACCACAGAGCATGGCTCAACACGAGAACTATATATAAAGGACTTGCCACTGTCCCACCCAAGCCTGGAAAACCCGATAACCCAGGTTTCAATGTTGAAGGCTCTGGTATGCACACGTACTGTTCCTTTACGTGCATGGTTTCACACCTTGGATAGGCTTCAATGCATCGTTCTCGTCTACTGGCAAAGCCCATGTCGCCTTTGAAGCTGCGCTCACTCCTAAACTCCTCATTGGAGCTTCCGCTGGTTCGAAAACTTCCAGCTCTAAAGTAATCACCAGTGCTTTCCTTGGGTTCGAGTTCAAGTTTACCGCGGAGGCCGAAGCTAGTCAAGAATTCGCAAGTGTCGGCGGTGCTCCTAGCGCGCCTTCTTCGCCAAAAGGATCAAGACCATCTTCACCGAAGAAGTCTCCCCGCGAAATAGATTCAGCCGACGTCGACCTCGGATATGCCGTTAAACTCGGCTTTGATTCGCACGTTGGTGCTGAGGCTAAATTCTGGGGTATTGGTCCTTCAGGCAAATGGTCTTTCTACACGTATGAATACGAGGTCACATGTGTGAGTATCTGTACTCCTCCTGTGCGGAATGATTCGCTGACACGGAGTCTATTAGGGCGGGTCGATGTGCAAAGATGCCAAGAGACGACGCTCCACCAGCTCGCCGCCGCAACAGACGCTGACCGGGAAATCTAGCAGTCCGCTCAAGTGCCCGACTTTGATAAAACAAGCCAAGAACTTCTTGACGAACACCGCCAAACCTGACAAGTAAGCCTCTTTCAAACTCTCTTTTAACCATTGCGCTTATTTTGCAATCAGATGGAAGGCTCTGCGCAAGGCCACCTTTGCTCCTTGATTCATGAAACAGGGCAAACGACGTTGAATCCGAATACCATATACTTAATGTCTTTGAGTCGTTTATGTTCTTTAGATGCTGAGCGCGAGAAACGTTTACAGTACTGAATACATCCAATGAGGCCCGAAAGACTTGAATGCACGCGAGGCCTGCAACTTGATACGGGTTTTCGCACCAATCTAGCCGACAGATGATATCTTGGACCATCGAGGTCGCATACATTCCGATGGCCCAGTAGCACGATAAGCGGTGTTTCCCTAAGCCCTTCCTTTGACGAAACCGAGGACAGACCTACGCTCTTTGGAGGGGTAATACCTGGAATTTTGCCGTACAGTAGGGACTGGCGTCGTAGCTTGAAGCAACTTCTCTTCGTTTTCTTCGTCCTCGTCGTCGCCATCCTTCGAGCCGTACAGCTACCAGCCTATCCGCAAGGCCAAGTCTGCAGACAAAACGAGCCTACGAAGTTCCTGTGCAGGATGCGGGGCAGGTCGTACATAATAGCCTGGGCGAGCAGGAAGGGCTTGCATGGGGGAAGTGGGTGAGCCAGCCAAGTCTTTTCATAGACATGTTGAATCGGGCAGATAACGGATGCGTGAACTAATTATTGATATGCGAGCATTTCTGCGGAGACGAAGTCTATTGTAGGTGCGTGAAATACATAGTATAACAAATCATATACGGCATGTGTAAGTAAGAGTGTAACCAAAAGGTAAGAGGAAAGAAAATATAGTTCTATCATGACCAAGATACACGGCCGCCAGCGCCGGTCATGCGCTAGGTCCAGAAGCAGGAGGAATGTACTTCCCACTTCCACCAGTGAACAAGTCCTGAAGGGCCGCGTTGTTGAGCATAAAGACTAATAAGAAAGCGGAGAGGAAAAGCTCACTTTGATGATACCTTTAGAAATCTGGCTCAACGCTTCACGGCTCTCCCAAAGCGGATATATGACGACGGAAATTGTGGAAAGGAAGGTCCAGATAATGCCGATGACAACCCAAGCCGTCAAACCACCCGTCCCATAAATGGTCGACGTGAAGAATAGCGGTAAAGGAACGAGGATGATGAGGACGAGGACCTGAGGTTTAAAGTAAGTTATGGATACACAAATGTCCTGGGATGAGAAGGCGTACCAAAGCCAGAGAGCAGTAGGCTGCGAAGCGGAAGGCTCCCCGCAACTTCACAGGATCAAGTTCGTTGACTTCGTCCTCGGAATCGGTCACTGAGGGGGAAACGGATTTCGTATCGAGTTGTTCACGCTTCTTGTCTTCCGATTCAACTTCAGATGTTTCTTTTTCGTGCCTCACTGGCCCATGGAAGGCAGAAGGTCTGTTGATTGCACGCGTGATGTCAAAATCGAAGTCGTCAGGCCACTGGACCGAAAGACGTTATTGGTTGTAAGAGAAGGAAGGGGAAGCATCGCACGATCAGGGAGGAGGCAGTAGAGACTATGGCGCCTACGCCGATAGCTGCCAGATTTCCTGCCAACATTTCATAGTCGCCTAAGAGTGGTTGTTAGAGACTACCAAGCAGGCTTAGAAGACTTGTTAAAGTACCTCCGCTGGTCTATGATAGAGAAGAAATCAGATGCATAAGGGATTCGAACGCGATATGTACATACCACGACGTCGATGACACCATCATTCAAGGTGGAAGTGGTGACGAGCCATGCAGTGACGCCAGCAGCAAAGCCAGCAACGGCGCCTCCGATGCAGCCCCATTTGTTCGCTTTGCTCCAGGTGATGCACAGAGCAATTGGTGCAACGGCGGAGCCAAGGATGACACCCATGAATGTCTGCATTTGATATCTTTATCAACCGGTGTGACGAGAGGATAAGAAAGGAACTCCACTCACGTAAAGCCAGCCCATAGAAACACCAATGTAAAAGAAGATGACACCGGCCAAGGCCATGACCAAAGCAAATAAAGCTACCTAGAAAGGAGGTCAACAAGAAGTTGGGACGGAAACATTGACATATATGCGTACCATCCAATGACCCATGCGAAGGATCTGTGCTTCCGAAGCATTGGGGTTGATGTACCTCTAATTTGACAAGGAAGGTTGGCAGTGATCCGAGGTATCGCGCTCGACAGCGTTCTCACCTTGTAAACGTCGTAAGTCAGCACAGAGGAGACAGCGATGAGTTCGGCTGAGGTGGCTGAGGTGACGGCCAAGAAAAGGAGAATAAGGAGGGCAGCGGCGCCAGATTGACCTAGTAAAGCACTTGCAGCTGCGGCAGCGGGCAAACCAGCAGATACATCAGCAGGGGTCAGGACTTTCATATCAGGATCTCCACGAAGAGCTACAGCAGCAAGACCAAGGGTGGTGGCCAGTGTGAAAGGGATGGCAAACCTATGAATGACGTCAATCAGAGGCGTGACCAAAGCGTAATGGAACTCGACCCACCATGCCAAACCACCGAGGAGATAGGCTTTGACCGTAGTCGCAGGTCGACTGGCGATAGCTCTCTGCCAGTACGCTTGATCCTGGAAAACGGTGGCGAAGTTACCAATGATGTTGATGACTCCGAAGATAAGGCCGTTCTTGGACCGCATGGTGACGTAGGATCCATGGGCGTTTCCATCGACTGGGTTTGCAGCAGAGGCAGCGACGAGGAGTTCGTGCATTCGTGCGGGCGAGCCTATTTTGTCGGAGGTGGCGTAGACTGTGAACACGAAGACGAGGATGATGGCGAAGAGAACCGTGGTGTGCGTACTGGGTTGAGGGTGGGTAATGTGAGTGACAAGGAGAGAGAGCGGATGGTAAGGAGGACTAACTAATCGCAAAGTAGGGTTGATCGCATACCACCGACGACGACGTAGATGGCAACACCGAGGGGTATCAAGAAACATGCCTATGGTACGACGATGAGCACATTCACAGTAAGTTTGCGGATCAAGACACTGACGGCAATGGTGCTCATCCCAGTGAGATCGGTGACAGTAGCAGAACCACCAAGGATGAGCATACTTGACACAATGATGTTGGTCGCCATTCTACGCAGATGTGGTAAGGAACAGGAAAATCATGAGTGACGATGCCAAAACATAAGTACCCGAAGAACATAAAAATCCCATGAGCAAGGGTTCCCCATCGAGCACCGACGATTTCAAGCCAGGTGTGGGCATACGGTGCGTTCATCTTGAGCTTAGCAGCCAGCTATATGGAAATTAAGTGATCTGCTGAGAATTAGACAGAGAAAGGTACTGACCATAGCAAAGAGCAATACTTGGATTGTAGCACCAGCGCCGTACCAATACGGTCCCGAGATTCCATACCTGTAACCCACCGCGCTGGATTGTAGCTTGTCCAAAGAGTGGTTTGAGGACAGTAGGTAACAAAGGTATGAAGAAACTCACCAGGGTTGCGGCCCAAGTCCATGCAGAAACGATACCGGAGGCGATCAGCCCTGGTTTGACGCTACGAGACGCACTGCTGAACTCCTCCGAGTTCTTGGGCGAAAATGCGGTATACCGGGCCTGGATGACCGTAATACCCAGCATAAAAGCGCTGAAGAACAAACCGATTCCTGAGAGGAAAGAGAAGAATCAGAATCAGAAACAGATCATAGTCGAAGTCGAAAAAAGGGAGGCAACAAAAGAGGACGGTTACGATAACTAAATGACGATGAATGATAAACGGATCAATTTGGTGCTTACCGACGACTAATATGATACCCCACAGCACAAAGAGCGGAGACGTGAGTTAAACCATACGCATGTGAGATCATCGGATTGCGTACCAACGCCATATCCGGCGCCTTGAGGAAGGACGTGCTCGGAAGACATAGATGGGAAAAAAGGAAGACAGAAAGTTCACGAAGCGACCTTGGGGAGCTTCAGATGGAGTTCAGAAGTCGCTGCTCGTTAATATACTGGGAAGTAAGTCCAGGCACGAGCGAGAAGACGGCCGAAACGATAGTCAACGGAATCCCTTGACTCGACGATTGAAGGCAGAGGGAGATAAGCTGGACAATTTCATGGCAGACGAGTAGTTCTTATCTTTGGGGTAGGCCGTGATGGTTTAGGCGCAACCGATAAGGGGATGAAGAAGTCAAATCGTGGAACCTGAGCATATGGGCACCCAGGCGCTTGCGACCCATCAATGGGCGACTGGCCTTCAAGGTGGTCCTCGAGATCGATCGAGCAATTTGCCTCTGCGAACGCGACTGCGCTAAACGTTTTCTTCTTTTTTATCGAGTCATACTGGAGACAAAAGTACAAGAGGTGGCAACATGGCCCATAAATATAGCTGACATCTTTCGCGTGAGCTAGTTGATGAAATAGCACCAATGGGCTTAAGACGCACGTTATATTGATACCAGCATTTTGACTCCCAGTACCTCTGGTCAGAGTAACCCTACTATCAAGAAACCCCAATGCAGGGTCTTCACGAACCAGAATACTGAGTTCCTTGCCAAAACAACGCTCATGCAGCCCGAGAAAGTGGTCGGTTCGGAGTCTTCCTTATCAGTTTTGTATTGATGTGCGTGCCCTGCAAGTTTCGTGGCAAGAAACGGCAAGGTGCCACCACGTCGCGTCTATGATGGGCCGTGTCAGAGCGGGGAACATGGTGGCAGGAGGGAAAAAAGGTTGTGCCACAGACGCGCCTCGAGGCAGCTTCAGGGGCACACGGCTTCCCCTCTCTCTCACCATCGTCCGCAACGATGTCGCGGTTCAACCGCTTGCAGCTCATCGTCTTCGCCGTGTGCGTCGTCTTTGGAGTACTTTTCTTCACGCGAGCAGCCTCGCTCAGCCTCGCAAACACGAGCATCGAGCGCTTTTGTGCATCAACCGGATTTATCAATTCCCCATCCGTCGACGAAAACGTCCTTGTCGACGCGCATATACCAGAGTCAGAAACTGTAGCTGCACCACCAGAGTCGGAAAATGTTATTGGGCTTCATGTTGAGTCTCTGACACGGCGATGGAACGACCATGAGACTCGGTTTGTCCGGGGTTCGCCGGGCTACAGTGAGTTCTCAATTATCATTTAATTTCTTCAGGATAGCTGAGGCGACGGTGATGCAGTGATGTTTGAGAACCTTTACCTTCATAATGGAACACTCTGTTCGTACTGTAAATTCTACTGCGAGAGACCGCCGTTGACGGCCAATTTGGCCAGGATAGACGCGATCACCTCCCTGCCCAAGGCAATACCCAAAACCGCGAATATACTCAGCGACCCGCCAATTTCAAAAGAGGACCATGATGAGAACCCTCCTGCGACGGCTCAAAGATGGCGAGTTATCACCCCGGTGCAAGCGGACGCGCTTTTCGGCAAGCAAGGTGCAGGCGTTCTCGCAGGGAGTACGTTTTTCTTCAATGACGGTCCGGGGAAGCGTGGATTTCTGGGTGTGTATCTTATCAGTACCCTGAGCGCGACGCGGCTAAACTGATCATCCTTTAGGACACTACTTGTATGTGCTTCGATCGAGCATTGCTGTCATGGTTTCTGATTTTCCCTAGTCACTTCGTCGCCGAGGCCTTTGCTGGCGCCTGGCGTGTCCACGCGTCTTCGCCTCTGAATATTTATCTCAACACTGCCAAAGACACTGTGCTCCCGACTCGCATTATGTTTCCTCGAGGAAACGACTGGAGAGATATTCGAGCGAATTTGAACGCGTCCGTCATTCTATCTTTTCTTCCGCTTCAGCGATGACCCTCAGTGCTTAAAAATAGATGGTTTCTGGCCACCGTCCTTCCGAACACTGCTGTCGAAGACATATACCAATGGGAAGGTCAGCCCGCGCCACTACTGAATTTCACATCTTGGAGTCCTGACAACGCGACTTCTTTGTTCCGTGTGGTAGATCGCGCTAAATCCAATTCAGTGCATGTTTTCTCGCAGGTTATCATTGTCGACAGGTGGACTGCACATAGGTCTTCTGGCAGCGAGGCTCAGATATGGAACAAAATGAGTGCCGGTGCGTCGCTCCTCTTGCTTGCCGTTGCTTGCCCTCATCGGCCGATACGCCATAGATGTAATGACGACCCCAGCACCCTTTGATTGGTTTGCACCTCTGAGGACGTCACTCATGCAGGGGCTGGGTATTCATGGAAATGAGCGTTCAAGACCTGTAGTCACCTACGTCGATAGGTTGGTCCCCACACTGTTCTAGTCCGAAGACTACCTCACGTCTAGGCCTTTAGACAGGCAACTGGTCGTAAGCTTGTCGCTGAAGATCACGAAGCTCTGATGGAAACGTTGAAAACACTCGCGAGGGAGAAGGACGTTGAAGTCAACGCTGTTCAGATGGAGTTCCTGTCGAAGGCGGAGCAGTTTGACATTAGCACGCGTACGGATGTGAGTGATGTGATTTCCTTTGCCTTCATGTCAATTGATAGCTTCTGGCGACAGATTATGATTGGCGTCCACGGAAATGGCTTGTCACATCAGATGTGGATGAAGCCTGGCGGCACGGTTTTTGAATGTAAGTCGGATTTGATATCGGCTCCTTCGTTTCCTTCACTCATTCTTCCCACAAGTCTTTGATGAAGGAGGATTCCAACGTAAGCTTTAGACTTTCTATTGACTTTCTTCTGAGACGAACATCCCTCGCTCATAGGCGATTACCAACTGGTTCGTTATCGTGCTAAGTTTTCCCTCCGCACTTACCTTACTCGCTTTTTAATAGTTGGCCGAAGCCATGCATCATACCCACCATGTCATCTGGAACGACACTTATCATACAACCTGGCGGAAAGAGCGGAGTAAGCAGCCGTTCGTCCCCCTCCCCTTGACACGACGCTGACTATACCTCAGAGGTGGCTATGACGCCCAACTTCAACAATGTACATCTTTATGCGCCTTTGATGTACGGCGAGCTCGGCGGACTGATCGACAAGATTCGCGCTTCAAGAGAACAGCCGTAGCCTTAACCCTGGCTCGGTGTTGTGTTTTCTTTGTACTTTTATCGTGTTTGTTTTCTGTTTTCGCTGTCTTTTCCGCTGTTCCTCTCCGGCTGTTGTGGATTAATGAGTTTGTCAGGATAGACTGTTTTAATAATGATGATATACTTATAAAGGTTTACGGACGGGGGCTATACTGCCTTCGCGCAGCAAGCACATCACATATCACAAATGGGTGGCCACCTCACACAAAGCGTTCGTGGACCACGAGACAGGCGCAACAAAGGAACGATGGTTTCGCGAATTGCCTGTGTAACGATCTTTCTTTTCCCTCTTCACTCTCTTCACTCCCCTTGCTTGCTTTGACGTAGACCACTTTAAAAGCTCTGTGTTTTCCGTCATCTCCGTTTTCCTCATGTCCACGCTCTTCCCGATATTTTCAGCACATCACGCAGCGAATCTAGACGCTTTAGCACCCACACAGACGAAGAAAGGCAAACGAACGACGAAGGAGACGATGAATAATGTATGTCCTGTGCTTTGAAGGCTTTCTGTATTTGAAAAGAAGTTCTGACTGTGTTGACTGGGTGGCATGCAGGAAACGCGTGCACCATCTGAGGCTCCTCTTATCTGCGATAGGGGTGAGTGTCTCCTCTTCAGCCACTCGGTCTGAGTCGTAGCTCAAGTCCGTGTTTCTCATCCCAGGGAGTGACCTGAATGTGGCCCAGAATGGTAGGTCACTGTCTTCAAAGGCGGAAGATAAACCCCGTACTTGGATCTCGTGGTGGTTTGCGATCACTGCTGTCAACATTATCGGCCAAACGCTGTATTCCATGTATCTTTTGTGGTGCGTTTTCAGTGATACATGTAATGGTCTTGGTCTGTAGACCATGTACCTGACTTATGATCTAGGTCACGCTCTATGACGCTATATAGCGTCCCTTGGACATGGCCGTACTGTGTTGTGTACCGGGAAATCCTTGAAGCCATTAGGCTCAGAGGCATGGACCAAAAGGTATCTCTATTCACCGCTACCCAGTGTGCGTACATCCTTCCATCTTAATCTAGCCTCCGTCAATACCGGTTTCTTTGATCACTTCCAGTTTCGATCGCCGTCGCAGATGTCATGGAGACTATCGTGAAGGTCGTCTACCTTCATTTGGCGCATCGCGAGGCTTCACCAATCGCAGGCTTGGTGGGATTCGCAGCGGCGTTTATGAATATCACAAAAGCGAGTATCTTTTGGGCGCAAGACTTCTGTTGTACACCGCAATATCGAAGTACGGATGTGTTCGAGTTTCTTGGTCAGAGGGCCCCCGGCGCGTACGTGATGCAATTGCGTTTCACTCACTTGAGACACTGACTTGCGACTGCGATGCGACGATAGGTTTCGAATGATTATAGCGATTATAATTGCTGCTCAGTTCGGAAGGGATCTCGTCCGGAGATTGCGGAAAACCGGCTGAAAAGGCTGCTGGGGCCCCGAACTCTTTTCTCTCTCTTTTTTCTCCACTATCCACCACGTCTAATTGCCCCATCAATATCTTTATGTTTCATGGCTCAGTCCTTCACTTTTTCTTATATGATTGTTGAATACTTATTTGTATGATTATGCCCTGTTTCGATTGGCCGAGAAGGCCATATGTGTGTTGTTAGCCCTGGGGGGACCTAAACGGCTTCAATCTTTCTCGGCAACCATTGTGTCAAGACGTTTTATTCGCGGCTCCTCATGTAAACCACGTCTTACGACTGTACCTCCTCCTGACCAGCACAACCAGCAACACTCCGACAGAACATACGATCAACGAATACGCTCCAGCAGCTCGACCAGCGACAACCGAAAAGCCACCCGCTTCACCGTGAAACCCTGCTTCCGCCTCTGAAGAGTTAGGGTCTAAGACCAGGATGGCTGCACTGACAAGGGACACGCCGACGAACGCGTGTATAGCAGAGAATATTCCGAGTAATCTCACTGTCCATCGGACTACCAGGAATCTTTCAAGTAGGTTACCATCGGTGTCTAGGAGAGAAGTGACCGCAGCGGATATAACGGCGGATATGATGAAGCAACAGGCCGCCCAAGAGATGAGGACTAGGTCGCCGCGAGTGCCAGAGAAGACGGTGCTCCAAGCCATCCCTGCTCCAAAGAATGAGACGCCGCTCAAAGTAAGGAGGTTGACGCTGATTTATTGAGGTGAAATTGGTCAATGTTTGGTGAGCTCAAGATACACAGACGTACCGATGTGAAGTACTTGAGCTCAAGGCTTGAGACGGTGGTTGGATAATTCGTGGAGGTTCGAAGTTGATCCGTCCTCTCTGGCGAGAGTTGTAAGACTGATTATTCAGGATGGAAGGCGGCATCTTCTCCTGAGGAGCAGGCGCGATGGTACTTGTTGGCGCAGAGAATCCGCCGCCTTGGGTGTGATCGTATGTTTGGGGTTCATAGACTTCTGGAAGCGGCATTTCATGGATCGAAGGACTCGGGGTGCGAATCCCATCACTGTGACCTTCTTCGTGGATATCAGACATCCCAGATTCCGGATCGTCGATCTGCGGTGAAATTGAGCGGGAATGGCAACGTCATCGGGAGCGGGGTTGGCGGTAAACGTACCGCAGAGGGACCAGGATTGATGCGAGAGCCAAGGACTTGTCGCGCATTCAACATGGTAATATGAGCAAAAGACTGTAAAGCAAATTTGTAGACGATATCCACATCTTGGACCTGAATTTTTATTAAAATTTTCAGCGATTTGACGAAGGAAGAAAAAAACGAACGTTTTGCCGTGCGTATTGCAATTTGTCTGGGATGGGTGCCTCGACATTCTGAGTCGTCCAAGTCACTAAGAGAGGTAACTAACGAGTGATTTGCGTGACCTACAAGCTTATACATTGTTGGTGTCTTCTGCTCAATCAGGGAAAGTATGTATTGAACGCCGCAGGTGACTTCGGACGTTGCCTGAAAGCATGTTTTAGGTTTGGTCGGGCGAGATCAAGGACTCGGATACCTTCGATGTGTCTATGTCTGTAAAACGCGCTGTCATGCGAGATAGTTCACTTTCCTGTCAGAAAAGGGATTCATGTAGCGTGATTCGAGACCATCCATATACTCAGTGATAAGTACTAGTGGAGCATCAGACTCACGAGGCGATTGACGATTTGAACCAGTGTTTGGGAGTTCGCCGAGATGATATCCGCTTGGTCAGTCTCGGGACGAAACGTCTGCCTGAAGTAGTTCCATTTACTCTCCCAGTGTGAGGTAAATACCTCCAGTGCTTGAGGGTCGTGATATGGAACTGGGGTCGAAGACAGACCACGAATCCAGCTCTGCAGACTTGAGTCGCCAGGAGGTGACAAAGAAATCTGGAGACAAAAGAGTTCAACAGTTTGATTTTACACAGCCTCTCGCCGAAGAAGTAGAACATCAGCGATTGGAGATGCTAGCCAAGCCGACTGACCGAAGTAGGTACTGGTGGAAGCTGTAACGGCTGGCTATACTAGATAATCATCCTCGTCAGTGAGATCTTGTTGTAAGTTTGAGGCCATGCTATACCGAGTGAGGTGTATATTGATCGTTCGCGTCCATTACAGTTGACCAAAACAGTTAGTTGACAGCAAGACACCTCGTTGATGGGAGGCAAAATGAACTGGGAAGTAAGCGCTGAGCGTGACTCATGTGGCAGTGCTTCTTATTCAAATCGAACCGCGGTCATCGGTGCTGGTGCAGTTTGCCATCCGGTCCCCACGCGATGTCCTCAGGTATATCATGGCTCCAGCCTTTCCTTGTGAACAAACCGAAAAGCAATCAACTACTGCCGCCAGAACTCGTCATGCTCATCATCCAAGACTCCGAATTGGCCGACCTTTACTCGTTTGCCATGACTTGCCGTTATTTCCAGAGCATTTGCCTACCTATCTGCTTGAAACGCTCCGGGATAGACATATCTGCGCCTACGCTGTTTCTTCAGCCGTCATCATTTGATCGATCACTCAACGCACTGGCATCCTCTCAAATACTCCACGGATTCGAATACAAACTTATCCAGTGCTTCTTACCTTCGTCTCGTTTGGACACGGAAGGGTGCATTGGTCGTATGTCTACTCTTCGCAGAATCATCTCACAGATGGAAGGGGTCGAAAAACTACGTATTGACATCAACATCGCTGAGATACCTTCAGGTTCTGGTACCACAATGTTTCCTTCGGCAATTTACCGCTCGCACATGAGGTGGGACTCCGAAATGACGAACCTCTTGTTCACTGCAGCATGTAAGGCAAGGTGCCTTCATGTCTGCCTCTCAGGCTATGTCACGCCTATCCTCCTGAAATATATGTATTTCCTTCCGAAGCCATTTTCTCGGTCGCTTGGCTGGGATGCATCAACCCTCAAGCTCGAGACCATGAGCTTCACCAATTTGGAAACACTTCCATCCTCTATTGCCGCCCATCTGGTAACAGTCACGTCAATAACCTCGCTGAGGTTATCTGGCGCCTTGTGCGCATCGCTCAGCCACCTAAACCTCATCACATTACCCAATCTACTTCGCTTTGAAGTGGATGGTTACAGAATCCCTCCCACCTCCCATATATGTTCTTTCTTCTCCCGACACCCTTCCATCACCACGCTGCAGTTGGATATCGGACTCTCCCTCTGGGATAGTGATACTTGGCCCTCTGGTCACGAGTCGATTTCACCTAAATACCTTCCCAAAGCTTCATCCCTCTCTGCCGATGTCGCATCCGCTACTTGGCTGCTACACAACGCGAAGACTTTGCCGTCCCTAGAGAGCATCACCATATCAGCTGCTTACATCGGAGCGAAGCTCATCCCCGACGTCGAGCTTCACCGCCGATTATGGGCTGGGCTAGCCAGTCGCGCGAAAAGTAGCCTCAGTAACCTTACACTCAGAGATACTGAGGTTATTGGCCGCTTGATTGTGGCCGCATCTCCGTTCTCTGCCGTTCCAGACGAACCTCTCCCCTCTATCATCATTCTCACACTGGAAGGAGGTCGACTCAACGCCCCCGATTCCTTTCCACTACATACCAGTATATTGAACGCTTTACCAGCGTGGATTGCCAAATTGTTTCCTTCTTTGCGGAAATTGGACCTCATGCGCATGAAACTACGCGTTCCGGCAGCGATAGAGAACGCGTTCGTGTTTAGCATGAACGAAGAATGCCCTTACGTAGGGATTGACCATAACATCGAGAGGTTACCTCACGGCGCTGGACCGTGACCATCGTCGTCGAAACTGAGAATCTTTCGATGCTGATTATCTTATCATCCATCTCCGATCACTGCTTCCGATCTGAACAACCCTCTGTGATTTTCTTCATCGATCGCGCGCAGGTCCAATGCCTCTGTCCCTCAAACTCAACCTCAAGTGATAGCGATCTCAACACTCAGTACTCAGTACTCAGGCCTCAGGTCCCTCATCACTCGTGGGATCTTGCGGTCTCGTCCCTGCCGATGCGGTAGCTTGGCCACAGCCGTCGTCATGGCGCGTCCGATCCTTGTCTTCCTCCCATCATGTCAAATTCCGTCCCTCCCATTCATCCAGTCCTACCAGCAGAACTTTGGTTCCAAATCCTTTCTTACCTCTGCAACGCCCAGCTGCGTAGTCTTCGATGTCTTAATCGACTCTTCTACAACGTCGCTCTGGACGCACATTATGGGAGCATCGTTATGCCCGATTACGAAGGCCTTCCTCCACTCCTCAAGGAACTCGAAAAGCCCAGGTTAACTCGATAATCGTCTCATTGTTCCTCATCCTCTTACCTTGCCTATTAGAGTTATTACCCCGATACCCCGCGTTCATGATCTGTTTCTATACCTTTACACCTCGAAACCAGACACTCTCCTGTTGGATCCCACTTTGATACAAAAATGGCAACACAAGGTCTCGAAGTTGATCGATGCCAAAGCTCTTCAGCCGACCTACGTGCCAAATAATTTGGAGAAACTGAGGGTTTTGATGGAGGGCATGGTCAACCTTACGAGATACCACGTCCAACTCGGTCACCATTCCCATGCAGCAAGACTGGCGATCGAAGCCACATTCATCAATTCCTCGCTAAAGATGTTAGCCGGTCGTCTGGAGTACTTGGATGTCTCTATACCAGCCAACATATTACAGGACCTATCCACTGTTTCAACTCCCTTCGAGCGTCTTCAACGCCTCTCATTGATCATCGAGGCCCCGAAACCACTTGCTGATGATGAAGCCACGTCCCTTCGGAAGTTCCTCAATCACGTCGGTCAGACAGTGCACTCCTTTTCACTTGACATCATCCCCAAGGGGTCAACCTCAACGATCCAAGGCTTCGGTACGCTTCCTTGAAACCTTTCATCTACATGACGTCTCAACACCTCGTTACTTCAGGTTCTGTGAAGCTTCCTATGTTGAAGAGAGCTACTCTCAGCGCGGAATTCACTCACACCAGTGGTCACGAAGTAGTCGATTTCATCAACGCCCATGGACACATCCTTGAGGAACTCGATTTCCAACCCATCATATCCACGTTCGACGAGGTTCTCCCGCTCAGTTCCATTCGCTGTCCGAACCTGAGAAGACTTCGGCTTCGACTTAACACTTTGCTTCCTCAACACTGGGCGATTCTGTGGAAAGGGTCCTTCTGTTTTCCCAAGCTGACGCAACTTGATATCCACAAATTTTGTTTACCTGATGGTCGGCAGCAAACGCGGGACTTTTGCGAGGAATTCGTACGATCCTGTAACAATGAAATGTCTTGATTAATTGTACTTGGCCTATCCTAATGGTGGACAGGCTACGCTTCCTCACTAAAGGTGTGGTCCGACCAAGAACCAACATCCAGCGCCCGTCAAGCCCTTGTACGAGGAAAATCGCCCTTTATGGAACGCACTCAAGCAATCACCACGAGACATCCAACACGAACGACTGTGGATTGGAGTAGGTGACCGCCACGCGTTGCCTATGGCCCTGTCCACATTGTGGCATGAGCATGAGCATCGACACTGGGGTGATGGAAAGGTCTTACCCGGGAGCCACCGTCGCTGGATGTAATCCATGCGTCCGATTTAAAAGCTCTAAATACGGCTCGGCGGTTGAAATCTAGGTGAATCAGAATAGTACGATATCAGTAGCTGGTTTAGTAGATATTCCCAGTGGAAATCGTTGGGGCGCACCTAGTCTTCGTTCGCCGAGGCCCGTGGAAAAGACCGTCAAGTTGCTGATAGGAATGTTATCCTGGGGGAGAGGCTAGGTACATGATGTCTCAGTCAATAGCAAGTTTCGGAGGGATAAGAGCATACTTGAACGAGAAGCGTCCCATCGACTTCTTTGAAGACGCCTAGGTTCCACCAAGTGTCACTCGTAAGGTCAGGATCCAAGGAAGTATCCTATGCAGTGAGAAATTGGTTCGCGGACAGAACGGAGATCAAAGAGAGCCAACCTACATAGTAGCCCTTGTAATTGACATCGTAGTCTACGCCCGAAGAGCCTTGGTTTCGTTGGTGATGTCGGAATTGATCCAACTGGAAGCTGGTGGCATAATGGACTGGGAAGGTGTATAGGGACGCTCCGTTGTTGCTGAACATCTGCATGTCTTGTTGATAGTCAATGTTGTCTGAGACGCAACGAGGTTCATCAGCAAAACCAGAAAATGATGACACCCGCTTGGAAAGACCTCACATGTGGACGTTGAACCATTTGAATCGAAGCGACTAGGTTGAGATTCAAGCATGCACATGGAGTCTGAGCGCACGCCCGTCCTCAGCGTATCAGCGAAGTAGTATGAACAGTACCCTCGAGTAGGACCGAGGTAGCGCGGGGGGCTTCCGTCAGGACGAGCCAGACTTCCTTGATCGATGGCGAGGATAAAGACCTTGCCGCCTTCACGCTCAAATTCGGACGGGCTTTTGTTTCTACAGTCAGCACCTGTAGCATAGGCATAGATGTCGGTAGACCAATCCAAAACATATTGCTGGGTTACGCTGGGGTCATCCGTTGGTGTGGCGTGTTGACCGTCCGACCTCCAAGCCAACCAATCGATGGATAGATGGACGCTGTGGACCATGACGACGCTGCACACCGAATTTAGTTGGATCCACCGTAAGTCTCATGAAATGAAGGGCAGGGTGACTTACTGTCCAAAACCTATTACATTACTTGGAGGCTCCAGGTTTTGAACGGATCGTTGAGGAGCGGGGATTATGGCTGCCAAAGCGCGAGTGATAGCTCGGACAGCGCCTTTGGGGAGCTCCGTCGGAGAGGACTGAGCCTTCGCTATACGCTTGGGTGCATTGATATCGATCTTCCTTTCAAGACCATAGGCAAAGGCTTGCTCGGTCTCAACTTCACCCGGATCGCTGTTGGGAGCGACGTGAACGACACCATCGACCCTATCAAGTAATCGTCAGTGAAGTGGAAAGATATGGGATAACGAGGACAAACAGATAAACCAAAAAGGGCAGGCTTTCTGAGACTTTGAGGCTCGCTATGTCAAGGGGCGTCCGTGTGGCTCGATGTATGGTTTTGAGAATCTTAGGCGGCGGACTGAACAAAGCAAGAATGCTCCCTCCTCGCAGGAGGCGGTTGACATCAATCTCAGAGAGATCGTAGTCCCCTCCAGCGAAGGCAACGACGGCGGGGAGTCCTTCGAAAGCCTGTGAATGTGTGGTCATTATACAAATCTTCACGACGAAAATGGGTAAGTACCTGATGGGTTGAATCGGAAGAGTACTCGTGAACCTCAAACTGGGAGTCATTCTGGATTTCCTGAGCAAAGGCGGCAGAGTGAGACCCGACGAGAGAGACTCGGTGTGTTAGCAAGGCAGCCATTAGCTTCAATAGGCGAGCGGCGAAGAAAGTTGGGGTAGTTAGGCAGAACAAGGATCCTTTTATTAAGGAGACTGCCCACGACGGCTCGCAGTCGGAGGAGTTTAGAAGTGACGTCCACCCTGGAGGGCTGTAGCAGGCAAGGATTCAAGGCTACTAGTCCACATGGAGCCCCGTTATGCCTATTAGAACGATGCATGCGACGGGACTGGAAAGGAAGGTGGATTACGGTAAGCACAGAGCCAGCTGTGAGGAATTTACCTCGTTTGAGCTCAACATACATCGCGCCGGTGGTGTTGAGGTATGGCGATGTTCTTCGGTGCTTCGAGGATGATGGTTCGTGTGGTTTGGACTCGGGGACTCGCCGAAATGATAAAAAAGGTTCTGATTCTTAGGGGGAGACTGTCGACCGGCCGATTCTGAGGCCTGATACCTTAAACTCTTCAAATGTACCTCTAATTGATAGGGAAGCGTTTCTGTATGGGCAAGATTCATATGGGACAGCTGTCTACCGCATCCCTCGGCACAATTTACGTGTCGAAGGGTAGCTCGTAGACTGATGGATTTAGAATGGGTATGAGTTATAGGGTACTGAGAAATTTCAGAAGTTTTGGCACTCACTACACAAGCAAAGCACTCTGGGAGTTAAGTTTGACAGAGCCCGTACATGAATTGCGGTCTCAATCACGTACGAGCTCCCAAAGCCTGGAATCAGCTCCAGGGACTGCAAAAGTTGCGTAGGCTCAGGATATTGTTGTAGCGTTGTGCCTGCAGCGATACTTGGTAAGCAAGGTTTTATGCGTCCGCAATCGAGTCGATGGTGATAATCGACAAATCAATCGGCAGCGGTAGCACCTAGCATGTAGATCCAGTACCGTATCAAAAAGACCCAGTCTAATTGTAGTGTTAAGGGATATTGGGAGGATGGCATTAGACTGGTCGTGGTCGAGGCGCAATGGTCGCCCACATCAACGTCAACACTGTCAGTGTTGCCACTGTCCCCCCTGATTACGTGTCGTCACCTGATCGTGTCGAGCACGTGGCGTGAAGCTTCGCGACCAGCGCCACAGGCTCAAGCCAAATTCCATTGATTTGAACTTCATTCACTATTTCTACGCTGCGTTCACGACTCGCCGGACTGCGCTTGGATGAAACTCGCTCCTACACTCTTTTCACTGCTTCGTTGCAAGTGGATCTTCTTTTCGCGGACACCTTTGAAGTCAATCATGCAGTTGCTTCGACGCAACTGGGTTGTTGTGTCAGGTATGTCTTGGAGCCGTTGAAATCCAACTGTGTCTCATCAAAGCTTAGCCTTGCGCGTATGGAGTAGACTTGGTAAACCGCCTGTAACGCTGACTTCGCTACCCGTCGAAGTTTTAATCCTTGTTTTTGGCCATATTGACTACACAGATGCTTTGAGACTACGACGGGTGCGTAGCCGGGTCCCCTCCGACTTTTTGGAACGTACTTGCTGACATGACTGCTGCAGACTTGTAAGTACTTGGAAGGCGTCTCTCGGCAGAAACAAGTCTGGTCGCAGCTGTACCTGCGACTATCCGATGCGTATCTGTTCCCCCTACCCTACTGCGACCACCTAGGCCCCATGTCAGCAGAGGAAATTGAGTCGGCTACCCTGAAATGGGAACGCGTCGGCATGGGCTTCATGTCGGAGTCTAAGTCTCCGCGGAAGCACATCCTCCACGGCGACTATGATAGCAGATTCCACCTGGTTCGAGGGGGTCGTTGGTTCATCGCCTGTCGCAGACGGGGTCCAGTGCTTGCCTACGACCTTGATTCTCCTAGTGAACCGCCGCGCGAACTAATCCCTGATATGCAAGCCGTGGCCCCAGAAAACATCGAATCATTGGCCGTGTATCATCCCGATACACGTCCGTTCTCGAATTTCGTCCTTGGCTTTACCCATGAAGATGATCGTCAGTATCCTTCATCAACATCCTGCTCCCCATTGTCTGAATTTCGTAGGCTTTCATGTGTGCAGATTCTCCCTGTGGAATATCGGGCGATTCATTGAGCGTGACTCCCCTCAAATCACTGGCCATTCGGTCTGCAATGTCTACGACAATATTCTCATTCCAGGAAAACTATCTTGCCGTGTCTGTCTTCAATGATCAGCCGTTTATTGAGATATACGACTGGCAATGTTCTTCGGATCACTCCCATCGAAAGGCTGCTTTATTGGTGCCTGAATGCCCGGTTGGTTTCTTGGTTCTTTCCACTTTTGAATAATATCTCACAAGCATGGTAGTGGCGGATTGAGTTCCTACTCGGAGACGGAATATTATGCCTCTTTGAGAACGGTCTCCGAATCTATGCATTACCTACTTTGGATACGGTCGATGCAATGACCTCAGTCTCGCCATCACAGGCCGCGACCCTCTGGCATCTGTCTTTCCCCAACGATGTCCCCATTCCCCGCGTACGAACACCATCGGTTTCATCTCTCCGAGTAACCGTCAGTGGGCAATGCTCAATGCTCATCAGCCCCTTTGATGGTGTCCATCTCTTGACCATCCCCGCTGAGGGTGCTCCCTTTTTAACCCAAATATTGGAGCTTCGCCGTTGGCGTCACCGCACGGCTCTGGGATTCTACCGGGGACACACACAATCAGCCTTTGATGGGGGACATTGCCTAACATTCTATCGCGAAGGGGTGAAGAAATGTGACGACCGAAGAAATGTGCCAAAAGTCTACGATAGATTTCTACAACCTTGTTTCCCACTTCTTGATGACTTCTCCGGTCGTCTTATTGCTGTCTTCAAATCAACGTCTGAATTCAGTTTTGTGGATTACCAACTCCCTTCATGATTTCAAAGATCTCATCACTCCTCCTCGACACCTAGTATGCCCTAGCTCAGTGTCTTACACCGCCACTCTATCTGGGAGGTTTAACCCACCCAGTCGCGAAGAAGTTTCAATACGTTTTGAATCTCCTTCCGCGTGTTTGCTTGTAAAAGATCAGATGACCGTGACTGACTGTAGTATAGACCCTCTAGGGTGTCCCAAGTGTTGATGACACCAAACATCCATTCATGACTGTTTGCCAGGCAGAAACCGATCTACCAGTGTCGTGAACCATTCGGCTCTCCATGGCTTTGTTCGTTTGAGAGGCGGACGGTGATTGAGTAACTTCGTTGGGCCTGTATAAATGAAACGATGAATTTACGGAGGACACTTGTCGGGCATGGATCGGCTTACAAGGCCATATATTGGAAAGGACATGAGCAAACTTCAAAGTGAGCCATCGGTTCTTCGAGATCGCCTTTCGCCTCAGGCTCCAAGACCCCAAACGTATCTCTCCATCCCCAGTGCTTGATGACAACCTCAGTCGTTTGTACGCCTGACTGCACAGCACTCATAACTCATTTGAGGGTTGTGACTTACAGACTGACGCGTTGCTCGCAAAAGTCCTAGTCTCAATGTCGAGGATAGCCCCGAGCGGCTGGTTGGTCGTGGCACGAAATTCAAACAACGCGGACCATCGCACGTGATCGCGTCGAGACCACGTGGTGCTTCGCGTTCGACTTCGTTCCATGACGGTGGCACTAGCACTTCAGCTTCACACTTCACACTTCAAGCTTCAAGCTTCAAGACTTAGCTAGCTTAGCTGCTTTCAGCCCCACGACTCGCCAGATTGTGTTTAGATGAAAGTCGTCGTGAACCTTTTTTCCCTGCTTCGTTGCAACTGGATCTTTTCCTCGTGGGCACCTTTCGACTCGGAGTCAACAATGGACTTGCTGCGTCGTAACTGGGTCATTGCCTCGGGTATGTCCTCATACCACTGATATTCGACTGTATCTCATCAAATCTCAGCCTTGCACATATGGAAAAGGCTTGGTAAAGCGTCTGTCACGCTGACTTCGCTACCCGTCGAAGTTTTAATCCTTGTTTTCGGCTATATCGACTACACGGACGTTTTGAGATTGCGACGGGTGCGTCACTGGATATCTACGACTTCTTAGCATCTGATTTCTGGCATGACTGCTACAGACTTGTAAGTACTTGGAAGGGGTCTCGAGAGAGAAACAAGTCTGGTCACGACAGTACCTACGACTATCCGACGCTTATATGTTCGCTCTGCCTTACTGCGAGCACCTAGACTCCATGTCAGCAGAGGAAGTGGAGTCGGCTACTCTCAACTGGGAACGCGTCGATATGGGCTTCATGTCCGAGTCTTGGTCTCCGCGGAAGCACATCCTCCATGGCCAATATGATAGTAAATTCCATCTAGTTCGAGGTGGACGCTGGTTTATCGCCTGTCGTCGACAAGGCCCTGTGATTGTTTACGACCTTGACTCTCCTGACGAATCGCCCCGAGAACTGATTCCGGATATGCAAACGATGGCTCCCGAAATCATCAACTCCTTGGCTGTGTATCATCCAAATACCTATCCATCGTCAAACTTTATCCTTGGATTCCTCCATGTCAATAATCGTCTGTATATTTCACTAACATTTGAGTACTATTCTCCGTTTTCTGACTGTTTGCAGGCTCTCGTGTGTGCCGATTTTCCCTGTGGAATATCGGGCAACTCTCCGGCGATTCATTGAGCGCGACTCCCCTCAAATCACTGGCCATTCGGTCTGCAATGTCTACGACAATATTCTCCTTCCAGGAAAGCCATCTTGCCGTATCTGTCTTCAATGCTACACATGCATTTGTTGAGATATACGACTGGCGAAGTTCCTCGGAGCACTCCCATCGAAAGGCTGCTTTAATTGTGCCTGATTGTCCGGTTGGTTTCTTGATTCTTTTCACTTTCGAATAATGTTCTCACAAGCATGGTAGTGGCGGATTGAGTTCCTCCCTGGCGACCGAATATTATGTCTCTTTGAGGACAATCTCCGAATTTACGCAGTGCCATCCTTCGATACAGTCGACGCCATGACGTCGTTCCCCCCTTCACAGGTTGAGACATTATGGTATCTCCCTTTCCCGACTGATGTTTCCATTCGCGGCGCACGGATGCCCTCGGTTTCATCCCTACGAGTAGACCCCAGTGGGCAATGCTTAATGCTTATCAGCCCCTTTGATGGTGTCCATCTCTTGACCATCCCCGCAGAGAGCGCACCATTTTTAACCCAAATGCTAGAGCTGGGTCGTCGACGTCACCGCACCGCTCTTGGATTCTACCGGGGACACACACAATCGGCCTCTGATGGGGGGCATTGCCTAACATTCTATCGCGAAGGGGTGAAGATATGTGACGACCGAAGA
This sequence comes from Pleurotus salmoneostramineus, assembly GCA_002583695.1. Taxonomy (NCBI): domain Eukaryota; kingdom Fungi; phylum Basidiomycota; class Agaricomycetes; order Agaricales; family Pleurotaceae; genus Pleurotus; species Pleurotus salmoneostramineus. The sequence continues at coordinate 28,302 of BEWF01000167.1, forward strand.
AATGTACCAAACGACGACGTTAAATTTCTTCAGCCCTGCTTCCCTCTTCTCGATGATTTCTCTGGTCGTCTTGTTGCCGTCTTCAACTTGTCATCCGAATTCAGTTTTGTGGATTACCTACGATCTCCTTCATGATATTGAAGATGTCATCACTCTTCATTGAAACCTAGTACACTCCATCTCAGTGACTTACTGCTGTTTCACAGCTTTGTGTAACTCACCCAATTGCCAAGGAGCTCCAACACGTTTTGCACATCTTCTCGTCCGTTGACTTTGAATGAGTCGGATGTATACACCACCGGTACCTCACCAGTGTCGACGACGCCGAATATCCATTTGCGGCTATTTGCAAGACAGAAGGTGACCTTTTCCGACCTAATGTGCTGTCAGCGCTCGAGTCCCGTCAGGGTGATATTTCGGTGACTGGACTTAACTGCGATCGCGTCACTCCTTTTGGCCTAGATAGATCAAATTATGAGCCCAAAGGCTGCCCTATAGAACTGACACAAACTATGGCGACTTACAGGGCCATACATTGAAAAATGACCTGCGCCAAGTGAGCCCTCAGCTTCTCTAGGTCACTTTTCGCCTCCAAAACCACAAATGTTTCTCTCCATCGGTAGCCCTCGATGACAACCTCGATCGTTTGTACGTCTGACAGCAGCGACTCTACAGATATTTTCAACAACAATTGTGAATCAATCGAGGAGTGTGACTCACCAAGTTCCGCATCGCTCACGAAAACCGGTGTAGAGCCCATGCCGTAGTCAAGGATGCCCGAAACGAAAGTGGCAAATATACCTCGCTCAATGGGCTCTTTTGAACTGGGTATAGCCAACTCCAAGCGGACGGTCAAGACCCTACCACTCCGCCGACAAATTTCCCCGGCTTGGAAGAGGAATTCATTGATGATCATTCTCGCCCCCGCCTCGTTCTACCATTATGTGTGTCCAAATACATGAAGCGAGTAGTCAGGTATTCAGAGTGGCTTACTTTTGTGCCGACCATTGTGCGCGCACGCTCAATGCGATCTTGAAGAGTCGTTACAGCAAAAGAGAGCTCCTCTTGGGCGAATGTATTCTGCTCGCGAATCTTTTCCATTAGTTTTGCGGCGGAGACTGTCCGTAAAGCATCATTGTTGATGTTAAGTCTGTGGAGGTCCTCTTCGGTTGCTCTAGAAAATGTAAGGATCTGAAAAAACCGCGGACAATGAGCGAATAGGCAATTGGCGACGATTTAGAAATCACCTTGACATCTTGCCCAATGTTGTTTTCCTTGTGTCTCCTCGCCGCGTCAATGCGCTCCTGAGTCTTGAGGAAAACTGTCGTAATGGCGGTAACTTCCTCGTAATCACCAAAGTCACGCTTGATGGCTTCATCCGACAGACTTTTCATCCTATCAAGCCAGTCCATTACCGTTCCCCTCAGAACTTCGTCGCGTTCATTGAAAATGCTGTCCCGAGGGCGACGACGTTCACGGGCTGAGGTCTGGGATGGGCGATTTGTGGTAGGCTCACGATCGGAGGATTCATGGCTATTATCCTTATCAGATGCTCGGGAATCGCGAGGGGAAGGGGGGTTGGCTCTGTCGGAATCAGAACGCAATGTCTCATCAGAGATGTCTTTCTTCAAAATGCGATGATTGACTTTGAGTTTGGGATCTGCGGTTTGACTTCTCAAGGTAACGTTATTGATGCGGGCGACCTAGACGTACATGTGTGAGTACCCACCCACCCAGGTGGGGCGATGGGGGGAGGCAAAATTTACTCACATCGAGGCGCATTGCTACAAAAACAGCTTCTACCTCGGCATATCCTCTCACGCCATATGCCTCAGCACCATCAACCATGCTCTGGAACCAAGCGAGGAACTTGTTCTTTTGTTCAGTATCCCGCTCGTTGTGGATGAGACCACGATCAGGTGGAGTTGGTGTGTCTTCAACGGACATGCCCTCGAACTGCGTAGGCAGATCATCCATGGCACGGCGGGTACGCGAACTTGGACTGACGCGGGCATCGAGCAAAGGTGTTGCGTCGACGTCGACGTGGGGGGTTGAAGGGAGTTGGACCCCGATGACTAGAGGGGTTGGGTCTTCGACGACCGCAGAAGCTGATGGTGCCTTCTTCCCAGGTTTGCGAGAGGTACCCCGAGTGGCGGGGGCGCTTCGACTTTTGGACCGACCGCGTCGTGACGAATCGCCAGTTTTAGGAGGCATGGAGTTCGTGTGGCTGTTGGTGTAAACGTTATCGAGAGCAATATATCAGGCGTTGACCGATGTAATTCCCGCTCTTTTATGGTGGCACCATCTCATCCATGGTGTTGGCCTCATGGCCGAGAACATTCACTATCGATGGCGCATGGAGGTTGAGTCCTATAATTTTCCACAAAACGAGTCAGAATCCTGCTACAAAACTCGTGGAAAATGGGGTTCAGACAAGTAGAGGGACGCCAAGGAGGTGACTCACCTCTCAGTGATGTGAACGTGGGTAACCCTACCCATTCGTAGACGAGCGACGTAGCTGATGGAATGAGGCATCAAGGCATCGAGGTGACATTCCATATTTGTATAGAACCATTGTTCTACCTGTGTTCGAGTCAATGATAGGGATCAATACAGCCGTGGGCACGAGGGTTGTATCAGAAACATTTGCAAGTGGATAGAGAAAGTCGAGCTGTCAAGAAGGAGATCGGCGACTTTGAACGGTGAAAATATGACTTGAGCTTGAGGGTACTAGCTTCATAGTGACCCGGCCGAGTGAGGATCTTTGTGAGCAGAGCGGGCGGGCCCTAGTACTGCTTCCAAGTTCGACATCATGGGAGAAACTGACACGCCTAGCCGAGCCTGATGCTCGAGTTGTCAGGGACATGTTTCATGAAGTGGAATGAACGGATATGATACCCACTGACGAATTTACACATTTTCGCATCGGAGGCCAAATGTTGGATTCGCTCCTAGCTTCAAAGGTGGCGCGGATGAGGACAGGAATATATTCAATACTAGCAAGCTCAATAGATTGACAACAGAATCAACGCAACAAATAAAGGAAGATCATTGCGAGTGCACCTCGACGTCTTCGTGTAGAATCGGTCCATAGCTATCAACGCGTTTTCTTCTTGCCTGAGGCATTCGCTTTTCCGGCCCCATCAGCCACATTCAGCTGGCCAACGATATCCTTCCCAAGTCGCACGGCAATCATGGCTGGTACGATCATCCAAGCCCTACAACGAAGGTAAGCCACAGGATTGTCAACAGGCGCCAGAGCATCGCCAAAGGTGATAAACGTACCCGCCCGGTAAAATCCAATACATGAGCAAATCCTTGAACGAGTTATGCCCGATGGCACAGAACCCGCAGTAGTATTCCTGGGCCCAGTAAAGGATGGTCTTCGACAGTGTCATGGCGATAGCAGCAAAGCCAACGAGATAACCTGCAGGAGAGGTTTTGACGTGAACCATGTAGAGATACATGAGGTTCATCAGCGTTTCGATGACGTTCAGGAGGGCTGTAGAAGCATGATGAGTAAGTAAGTCATTTTTACTCGCGCAAGGAGGGATATGGCCATCCAGGCGCACCTTGGGCTGATGTGAATCCATTCCCCTCTTCGAGCGCCTGAACGCTATAGAGCTAAGGGAGTGAATGAGGCTGACTTCGAAACAGCATCGTACGATAGAGAACTTACGAGATCCACCTCCTGGTAGATAGCGTATGGCGACCAAAGCCAATGCAAGTCACCCCCCTTCATAGAGCGAGGCCTACCAGAAGTAAAGTCAACCAGCGGGACGAGTAAAATTTACTCGAAATTACCCACCTCATGAAGCAGAAACCAGCATCCCAAAGGATGATTGGCGCGGTAATCAAGAACCACAGAGAGATCCAGGTTCTGGGTTTCAACGTCGTCATGTTTATTCGCCAGAGGTCTGGGTGTCGAAGGTCTGAAAGCACTGGAGATCGAAGGGAAGAGAAAGAGAACTATTCGTTATCGAACCATTTTCCAGTTTCCCGGAAAAACAGTTGAATAGGCGTTATGCATTGATGGGTGATGGATGATGGTGGGCGCTGGCAACAGCATCTTGCTCCGGATATTCAAACGTCCACTCTTTCGCCATCCTGAGAGTCGAGGTGAGCGCGACAGAGCTCTCTCCGTCGTCCTGCACGGTGCTGATATATCCCATGGACTCCAGATTCAACAAGCAACCTCTCCGGTCTGAGAGGAGTGGGCCGTGGGGTAGCCTCGACGAAAAGTCTGCGAATGTACAAAAAGAGTGTTAGTCCTATCATGAGCGATTAAACACAGGGTGCACAGGAAACAGCTCACCATCCGATTCATCTGTGTTGTATCGCTACGCAGCCCAAGCACTCTCGGCTCTCTTCACCCGACTGTCTCGTATTAACGCGTCGTTCCACCAATCTTGCCTAGAGCGGATATTTCAAATCCTCGTTCGGCCCATGATAATTTACAGACTTTGATGGTATCTGTTGGTGATATGCTTTGCGTCGAGAATAGACCGTCCCCATCGAGCTCTACCAAAAACCAGTTTTTCTTGCCTTGAGGAATTTAACAGGACAAGAATGCAGCGAGAAGCGGTAGAATTCGCATAAAGAGCTTTATCGTAGATTCATGAGCTCGATCCTCCAACGGTGGAGTTAGTGTGTTGGAGGAGGAGGAAACGAAACTCGAGTTTCGCTTCGACCCCTGAGAACCAGTCCCACGTGACGGGTAGCTTGCTGAATTCAGTTCGACTCTCCGCCCTTGTCTTCATCGTGTTCCCAACTTTAATGTCCACATGATGGTAATCATTTCCTCTGACTCTAAGATAATGCTGGAATTCTCCCCGCTTCTTCTCGTGCATAGTATTTTTCCCCTCCAACTGCTACGCTCCCTGCCCAGGGTGCCCATGCACTGCGTCGAAGGGCTTCAGGGAATATACACTGGAAGCGCAACCACCCTCTCTATTAGGGATGATCCAATTTAGAAACCCTTGGGCTTCGCCTTGAAGATGGACATTGCTGACTGCTTCCTCGTACCTGGGCGAGAGTTTGGATACTACAACAGGTCCGAGTCCTTGTTCAGACGCTGTAAATGCTTCTCAAACGCTCCTTTCCTTCGGGACTGGAGAGCACGAGGCAGACCAATGTCTGGGGAAGGCCGCTAGGCAAGCTTTTCACAGTATTTTCCGCGAAATCAGGTCTAATATACTTCAAACAGAACTTCTATATTCCTTCAGCAAGACTCAAACATTATGTCACAGTCCTAGGAATATCCTTGCGACAAAAAGGCGGCGAAAAGGTTGACCGACCTTGCGAACATCCAACCACATGAATGCCATACTCCACGGGTACTGAGTCCGGAACCCCAGCTCACCCCTCGAGAAATTTGGGTGTACCGAACTTCATAGATTCGCTCGACCGCGTAAGCATCGTTTGATTTGCAACTTGCATTATCCTTTGGTTTTACTGACCTCACTGCATAGCTATCCTCCATTTCTACGGGTCCATCAGTGTGCTCGAGGAAAAGGCTCGATCGAAAAGTCCTCGATCTCTTGACCGAGTATTTCTGTGGAACAGAGAATGATCAAGCAGTATGTACTCCTCAACGAGGTTTGGAGGCATACCGTTCGTGTCAAGAGGATATGTACTAGAGTGGCCAGGTTTGATGGACGTGCCCCCACAGAGCCGTCCAAGCCTCGGGCGATTGTAATACATACCACGGCGTCCGATATGAATTTTAATCAAGTTTGTACGTTTCAGTTTTTGTACTCTCTCTCTCTTCGCCAATCCAAGCACTCTACAGGACTCAAATTGCGAGCCCGAACTCGGGATCTCGTTGAACGTTGTCGCTGAACGTCCGCACTTGGACGCTACCTGAAAAAGTATCCAGAGATTTCGCCGATTAACAGTACTAACTCTCTTTTCTCTCCTGTTCATTCTCTATCGCCGATGCTACAAATGGCGCGCGAGGCCGTGTCTTCGGTCTGCTCTTTCGCACCTGGGATGGACTGGTTCACACTCATCTCCATTGGCGTCAGAGTCTCCTTACCTTGCTATATTTCTAGCTTCCTTCGCCCCAGTGCCCACCTATGGAAGTATCGTACTATCATTCCAATCTCCCTGGATATCAGCGCCACCTCTGGTCCGCATAACTCACCGGTGGCCATGCCAAGATACTTACGGCACCCAATGTCGTTATTCCACCATGCGCCCACCACCCTAATTCCTCTAATTTTCTAATTCGGGCGTATGTCGTCTTTTGCCCTCGCGTCCCTGGGCGTATGGTGGGTATTTTCCTACCATACGCGGATGCTCACGACTGGCTTTCTTCTTGTCGCTGCGAGTTCTCAGCCATTCTCACCGTATGTCGAAATGTCAGATGTCAACTTGAACAATAGAAACGATAACGCGGTCGATGTCCCGAAGACGCAATCACCAATATGTCCCATTTCAGTCCTTCCTTGCAGGCCCCCAGCATTGTGGACGTTCAATACGTCGAGGTGGACATTTGGTCCTCCAGTCGATCTATTTTCAGCTTGACACCCACAATCCCGAGGCGTTAATTATTATAGCCCAGATCATCATGGTTCTTCTCCCTGCACGCAGTGAGGTTGATCTCAGCGATCAGGCAAGCTTCTTTTTCTCCTCCTTCTCAGTTACAGTAACTAACAGCCTTCGAAGATCTAGCTAGATGCTACGTGACAATGTTCCTGGACCTTCTTTCATCTCCCGTTGCTTGAGATACGCGCAGATCTGACGACAAGCGTCGTTTATGTAGCCGCGGGTTTGGCTCGATTGCCACATCGACGACGCATCTCAGGCCACCGAGAACTTGAAGTTGCGACCATCGACCGGTGCAAGTCACCACGGTCACACCACAACCCGGGAAACAGGAGCACGACGCTTTAGCTCATGACCACGGGCAAGCACCAAACCTCTCAGGACCTCGTACCATGGATACGCCGTGATTTCTTTTTTCCTTAGTTGAAGTTTCGACCAATCCAAGGTACTCGCCTAGGCTCTCGCCATGTCTCGTCAGTGGGTCCAACCAAGTCAAGTCGAAGGGGAATACTCGAAATGCTTACTCCCTGCCAGAGAACGTACTACCTCGTTTGAAGGCGCTCATTCAACACTCCACGAACAGTTTGGTCGGTCAAAATGCCAAACGTTGGCACCGAACCGCCGATACGCATTGCTGAGTACGAAGCTAGCCCAGCGTAAATCTTTTTTCGAAGTTCTTGCTCTTCCAGTGAACGTTCGTCATTTCGTTATTGACCTACTCAGTTGCATCATCTCCTCGCTAGATTCCAGTGCAGGTTTTTCTCCTTCCTTCCACTACCGCCATCCCGAAGACCTGCGCATGAAAGGTCCCTTGGCCTTCTTTCATTTTCCACTGCTCGAGATGCGTGCAGATCTAACAACAAGCCTCGCCTTTGTCTCCGCGGGTAAGCACTCTGTTCGTTCGTTCTTTTCCATTGCCATGTTACTCAACGAAGATCTGCTCTCAGACGCGCTGTGATTGATCAATTACAGTAAGTATGCAAAAGTGTCTCTGGACCTTGAAAACAGGTTGGTCCACCAAAAGGCAGCACTTTCGCTCACTTCCACAGAGCTGCGGTGACGTTCTGTGTCGAAAATGCGTCCGGGATGGTGGCGGTATAGAATTTTTCCTCTGTGCATGTCACCCCTCCGTTTGATGTAAGATTTTCAAACTTCACACCATCCTACACACCACCTTCGGCTGACATCCCAGTAAGTTTCGTGCTCGACCTGCTGGCCCAAAGAGGGTCGAGGTGAAGAAAGCTAAGCCGTTGAATGCAGACTAAGACTTTGCTCAAGTGACGCTCCTCTCTCTGGACTTGGACGAAGTCGACTGGTTAAAATGCCAAACTTCGATATCAAGCCTCTGTTACGCATGGCATTGCCCAATATCGGTGCGCAATAAACGCAATCAATCCAAAAGCCTTTTTAGTGAATCGTTATCTACCCTCTATACAAAGAGGATCGACTGTCATCCTCCCGTCATAGAGGCTGGAATTCGAGCCTATATCTACCCCTCATACATTGACTTTACTTGATAAGCGTGGATGGATCTTGGTACCCAAGACTTTCCAACGTGAATATCGTCTTGGATGTCCTGCTTCAAATGGTGCACTGAACCAGGCGACGAGCGGACGATGCAATGGATGAGTGTCATACCCATAACACCTCTCGTCGCTTCGCCCATCCGTTCATTCATATACCCTTTACCCTTCCTCCGTCTTCTCCGTTGAGGGACGTACAACATGGAAAATCATGGAAGGGTCAAACGGAACCTAGGGGCCCTTCCAGGTACGATAAGGGGGCGGCGGTGGGTGGCTGAATGACATAACATATGTCGAGTTCCATCGATAGGCTGCATGTTCTACAGTTCGCGGGATGTCCGGAATCAAATACTGCCTAGCTACTAGGCGTCGTGAGCGGTGTCGTCTGGGTGTTCACTCTAATATGCTCACGATGGTGCTGAGTGCTGGTGAGATGTTCGACTTGGAGACCGACTCGAGGGGATTGCTCGGGTAAATGGTTTATTTGTTTGACGAGTTTATTGAGGCCGCAGAGGGACCTGTGACGATGGGACACTGACTGGTTGTGCCGATGCCGACTTTGACAGCGATGGGATTGGGACCAAAAGCCAAAAACGGACGAATTCTTCAAGAGGGGTCCATAGGAGCGCTTAGGAGAAACAGGGGCTGAGACAAACTTAGAATTTCATCAACTCTCCTCTTGCCTGGACGTCGATCACCATCAATCCCCCGTGCGAATGTGCGTTTTCCACTCGATCAAACAGCTTGTTGTTCATTCTTGAGCTCGTTATCGCTTGCCACTGTCAGTCAGCGGCTGCTGGAACAGCCTGAGCCGAAGGCTAAGCCCAGGACTTTGAGATAGAGCCACCAACTCAGTTTTTCGTTGGTCCAATTCTCGTGCAGATTAGACGATCGAACGATACTCATTCAAATCCGCACATGGTTTGCGAGGTTGTTATGGTGGACTATACTTGCTTTCTGAGTCGGAAGGTTGAGACGTCTAGATTCTGCCATCATATCTTTCCGCTACCAAGTTCCAAGATGGCCAGTCCCCACAACGACCTACCCGCGCAGATCAAATTTCCGTATAGCGAACGACGCCGAAGCCTTATCTCCATGCGACGTGCATAAGACAAGTGATCAATGATCAGTCCGATCATATGGTAATTGGGAATGCATTCGCGTGGCGTGGCGTCTCGTTGCCATGCTCCGGATTTGCCAGCACAATCATCACTGTTGGCTTGACAAGCACAGATGATACGATGATACGAAGGAATGCTCGCAAATCACAGTGAAAACGCAAAGCAAAGATAATATGGTGCTCGGGACGCTCGGGAACGGGGGAAACGAAATATACGGATAGATTAAGGAGCGTCGAAGGGCTGTAACTAACAGACTGAAGTAAGGAAGGAATGAAAGAAGTCTCAGACAGATATAACTCAACGAACTCATCGAGGAGGGATGAAGTAGAAAGAAGTCAAACTCAAACGACTCAAGGGGGATGAGAGTAGTAGAATTGTTTTGCATAGGATGGTGGTGGTGATACGGGGTACGTACGATAAGTACGATGGATAAGTTAGTCCGGTAAATGATATAAAAGGTGGGGGGAAAGAGAGTTTAATCGGAGGGGGGTAGATTTCGCTGATACAAGATAAGCACAAGATGGTGGTTGGGAATCCCGAAGAGATGAGGTACCAAATAAAAGTTGTGTATAAAGATTTGGTAGGTGGATGGCGAGCGAGGTGGTGGGGGTGATGATGATGGAAGCGAGGCGAGAAAAAAGCGAGAAAAGATGCTTGAAAGACGGAGGGGACGAAGGGGGATTCGACTACCAGTCCGGAGCACCGCGTTGAGGGGCAGGCTCTCTCCTCCACGAAGGGGGACGTCCTCTGAATGGTTCGGCCTCAGCCTCCGGCTCTGCTTCAGCTTCTCTCTTCCACGCCGCCGTACGCCACGGCTCCGCCTCTGGTTCTGCTTCAGCTTCCCGTTTCCACGAGGGTGGTCGGTATGGTTCAGCCTCTGGTGCAGCTTCAGCTTCTCTTCTCCAGGTCGGTGGGCCACGCTTCCAAGAAGGTGGACGGTATGGTTCGGCTTCAGCCTCGGCCTCACGGGGCCATGACTGGTAGAAGCGAGATGGTTCACGGTTTACGAGCTGCGGAGTCGGGTAAGGATGGGGGATTTGTAGATTCATGGAGGTGAACTTACTTGAGCGTCCCTCGCCTCAATCTCAACGTTTCTGGCCACGATGGCCGACGAGTCCAGCTCCGCCTACGATGACGATCCTTATCAGCGGTGTCGGAGGAAGGGGGGTTGAACGGAACGTACCACGGGCGCAGCTACGACGGCAGATAGTACAGAGGAAATCACCAGGATGAAATTTTGAAGACGCATGGTGGGAGGCGGAAAAGAGGATAAGCAGGGAAGGGTGGGGGACTCCTTTTCACGTCTCAACAAAAAAGCGAGCTGGCATTTTATGTGGTGCGGCCAAGAAGAAACCCCAAGTTTCGCCAAGTCCCTTACGCAGAAACCCTGCATCGAAACACCCTTTTTCGGTGGGAATCCTGCGCAAAGAATTAACTGGATTTCCCGAAATGGCGATAATAAGGGGAACACCCACGTGCATGAACTCGTCGATCCCCTGCAATCTTCTCTGTCATGAGCAACGCCATCATGCTCGCCGTCGAGCTCTGATCTCCAGAACTCCTTCCATCAACGCATCTTGTCATCCATGCGCCGAAGGAAAATCCGCGCACTGCGCTTCGGGCTCGGAGATTCGACGATGTGACGCTCGCTCGCTCCACCTTCCACTTGGATACAGGAAACGCATGGCGTGCCTTGTCTTGTGCCTCGCCGCTTTTTGCCTCCAAAACCTCGAATATTCCAGGACCAAAACGAGGAAAAAAGACATTTCTTTTCTGGTTTTCTGGACTTTCTAATTGTTTGAAACTCCACCATACGACCTGCCCAGAAAATGAAACTGGATCAAGGTTTTTTAAGGTACGTCTTCCTGTCGTGCCGCGTGATTATCCGTTCCCGACCAGTGTGATCATGTTCATTGGCTCGATCATGTTCTTGATCTCTCTCATGTTTTTGATGGAGAGAAGCGAGGTGACGTCGATAATCGAAGCTTCCCCCATCCTGGCCGTCTTCAGTCCAAGCTTAAACAACTCACCGCAGCTTTCCTTACCTTGTGTAGGTCCAAGACGCCATAAGATACCATCGATAACCATCGCGGGCAGTGTGGGTTCGAGCCCCCCCCCCAGCCAGGAACTCAAAAATCCGGGTATGCCAAATAGCCTAGACAAGATACGGCTGGTGCTTGCTTCATGCTCGGTCCATGTTCCTTGTCGCGGCTCGCCCTGCTCTTGCCTCGGCCGGCTCACCAAAACACCAACACACAACAGCATTATAATATTATATTGCTGTTTCGTTTTGTTTTCGTCCCAGGTACCCATTCCAGTGGCGTTTCTTGGCCCCTGCATTACCCTCAAAACAGTTCCGGCGAATCCACAGAACGACGAACGAATCAGCGTTTCGAGGGCTTGTCACTTCTCATTGGATCGACCAAGGACGACGCTTCGATGGGGCCGTGTTCCGGATGCAGTCGTAGCTACTACAGCGTCCACGAGTGTATAGTCGTCCATGTTCACCGTTCAGCGACCCCGAGGATCCGTATACTTGCTTATGGACAAATTAAACAAGCTCAACATTCTTGCTATAGATCGAGACATCATTATGCACCAACCCTTCATAACATCAACCCTCCGTGCTCATCGAAGCGGAATCAAACCAATCATCACACATCATGCACCATGTTGCACAGCTATGCCGATACCACCACTCTCGCGGGTCGTGAGTATTATGTATCCGCCGCTCGGCAATAGGCTTAGTAAAGACGAACGTACTCGTTGATGACTTTGCTATCCCTTGTCATGCTTGCCCTTTCTCCCGACCAATCCCTGTGACTGGACTATGTACGGCGGCGCTGCTCGAGAAACGCCTGTACATTAAAGATTCGCGGGATACTCAGTGTTCACGGCTTTTTCCCTGAATAGCGCGTCCAAAAGACTCCACGACGGAGCTGTACGACGTTGCGTCGAAGGTGCTGGCTTTCTCGCTTTAGCTAGCTCGCCTATCCCCGCGCCCTCAACGTCCATTGGTTTCCACCCAATCAACCGCTGGCGCTCCCTTTCATCCCTTTACCTCTTCTTTTTATAGAACATCATCTTTCCTTTCCAATGATACCTCCAACGTTCAACGTTCATTGACTGGCCCGCTTCTCCCCCACTCCAGATCCCTGTCCTCCCTCCGTATATCTACTTTTAGCGCATCTCGATCATTGATTATGTCTTTCAATACTACATCATACCGTCACGGCATCACCGAATACCCTCTTTTCCTTCCTCGGCATCAATTTCTATTGATATTTCGAACATTCATTGGTTCGTACTTCCGGACGTTCTCAAGTTTCTTAGGCCTGTGGTCGTGTCCCCTTATCGCGTCACCGGCGACCGGAAAAGTAGACTGGCTGCTGAAGCAAGTCGCAGGTCATTGGTTCCTACGTCTGGCATGCTCTTTCACCGCTTCGGATCAGCTTCAGCCACCAAAGCCACCACAATCAAGGGTACTTTATCTGGGACGGGAACTCCGATCGATGGTGTAATAATAGACGAGTTGTTTTCATTGGTTCCACAAAAGTCTGCCAATACGACGCACGTACCATACCATACCACACCATGCCTTATACGCAAACTACTCAAGAAAGGGGAGATGGATGGGATTGGTCAGTTCGGCTGTGATTGGTTAGCTGACTGATCGTTTCCCGTATCATATTTTGAGTTCGTGGCCTCCACAAAACGCTCAGGAGAAAGCTCAAGTGTTTTGTTATTATAATACGTGGATTTCGGGTCTGATTTTTTAATTGGAAGAGAGCGAGGCGTAGTTTGAGCGGTGATCGAGCAAATGGGTTGGCACCTTGGAAGACGAAAGAGGGAAATCCCCAAGAGTCCCTCAGAAGTGGGGTGGACCAATGGGAAGCGGGTAGGGATTGGCTCTTGCGCTTGTCGCTCGTCGATCGTGCACGAATCGAGCGGTCCCGAGGAACGAGGTCATCATGGATGACTGATTATGGGGCCGTCACTGTCCATCCAATGATCGTATCCAAGCACTACATGCAAGCCCACCGCGAAACCGTAGAGTCCTCAGCGCCCCTTTGTGGAGGCGTCCACCAGACGAATTTGTTCGCAGCATGGCTTGCATAATGATTTAGCGATGATCCGTACGAATACCGTAGACTATCCAGTACCGCGGTATCGCGTCTCCCCTGCAAGGCATTCCTGAGATAAAAATCATAACTACCCGAGACCATGGACGCGGCAGAAATGTTTCTTACCGCGAACCGATCGTCCACGGCTAACAGAAACGTTTGTGATCCTGTGTTGAGCGAAGCGCTGTCCTGCTAACGAATATTGAAGCCAGTGAACACAGGAATCGCCGGCCTAGGGTATAGAATACCGAACTTTTCAAGGCTTTGTGCTCGTTTCACATTACACCAACTCAGAAGGCGATACCTGGACAGAAAGCGATGAATTCACTAGTCCCTAGTCTCTGCTCTATGTTTGGAAGTACGCGTTTGAACCTAGTAGTAGACTGGGTTTCACTTTTAGGGTATTTGGCATACGTAAATGGTAAACGAGGCACGGAGAACCATCATGGAGCACCTTCGCCAGCAAGATAGAGGTTCGTAGATGTGGCGGAACTAAACTGTGGAGCGAGGAGTGGAGTGGGAACTTGGTGGCAAGGGATTTTTTTCGTCCCAGCGATGACGTGAGGGAAACTTGTTGGATTGATTCCGTAGTTAGTTGGTGCCAGTAAGACCCCGAAGAAGTGCGTCGTGGCAGATGAGTGTGTAGTCATAGACTGAGGCTGAGGCAAGTTGGAGAGTGTTAGTTGTTGGTACAATGAGGAGGAAAGGTCAACGGCCGGAGTGCGTCACCAGTTCGGTGCCAATATCTGATAGTCTGCGTTATCTCATCTTATCTCATCGTAAGCGCCTTCATCCGACCATAACTCCGAGTTCGTCTTTCTTCCGAACTTTGTCAAGCATTCCCAACAGTCGTTTTATTGAAAACGCGAGGTTGACGATCAATCCGTTCAATCTTAAAACGGCTGGCTAGCTTGGTGTCTCATGTATTAGCTCTTTTGCGTTCTACATGCTCTACGACTCGGATGCCGCGCAACGGCTAGCACTAGTTACTAAATCCAAGCTAGTACGGCCAGCCTTGTGTTTCTATCCATCTTACTGCTTGACTACACTTGACACTTCGTTTCTTCTCCTGCACCATATCTATGGCATCCAGATGTCGCATTACGCGTGGACACTCGGCCAAGACAGATAGTGCCCGCATGCAAAGCTGGTCGGCTAACATGACTGGCATCTATAGAGGACGGACAAGGACCAAGTTTCCTTGCTATAGCATCCGGTGGAGATGCTTATACACCGTATTACGAGACCCGTGCTATCTGGCCTGCAGCTTGAGGTCTCCGAGGTCCGGACATGGACTGACCAGGGCTGTAAACTTTTTGTCTTTTCCGCCAACTTTGATTCATTGGTAAGACTCTCTTACTCATCCAGAAAGCTATATACTAAAGCGTATTGCACTCCCGCGCAGTCACGCTGAGGCCGTATGTCACCCACCTTCCCCACACAAACTTCGGGGAAAAATACCTCGCGTCATCACGTCGACCAGGATACTCATCGCATGATTGACTATACCAAGACTATCTAACTGATCAACGAGCGTATTTCCCCATATTGGAAGCAAACCTGAGCTTCTTCGTCACCCATCCGAGGAGATTTCAACCATTCCCCAGTCTGGAGTCGTCAGACCTCGCCCTGTGACGACCTCTATCGGACATAATTACCGCCAGCCCTATCCTCTCGTCTTCATGATATCTAGATGTTCGTCGATCCACCCGCCTAACCCCACCCCCTCTGGCCCGATCGCATAATTCGCGGTAAGAAGTGGGGTGCCGTTGTCAAGCAGAGAAGCGAATCGCATGTTCCATTTAACCGAACAACTGTCTAACGCCGGAGAACTACCGTCTTGGCTACATCATACGCATTCATCTTATGGACCAATAGAGGTGAAATGCCTCAGACCTGAAGTTCAAGGGCGGCTGCCTATGTACCGTGGTATTCTTGTCCTTGTGCTCAGCGATAAAGCCTCAGCACAAGCGGTCAGGCTCGGCGCGTTAACCTTCCGATTATTTCACCGAATGTGGACGAGATCTCTTGGGAAGGGGCCGTCGTTTGTATAAAAGATTGTCAAGTTGTTTCCTGAGGTCTTCAAGCAAGTATGAAGTTCTCTACTGCTTTCTTGACTGCTGCGGCCTTCGTCTCTGGCGTTTCTGCCCACTGTAAGTTTCTCTGTATTTTCCCCTCCGTGTATTTGCTCAAAAAATTGATGTGCGCTAGACCGCTTTACTTCCTTGATCCATGGGTCCACGACGACGTCGCCCTACCAGTTCGTGCGCCAGAACACGAACATAAACTCACCCGTAGGCGTATCCTTTCGACAATAATGATTATTTTCACTGACTTGTGTTCATCCGTCCATAGGTTACCGACGTTTCTTCTTTGGGATTCCGATGCAACGAAGGTGCTCTTGCCTCAGGACCTAGCACGCAAACGCGTATCGTGTCTGCTGGCGATACCGTACGCTGCTTTCTCTCCTTAACGGTGATTACCGCTAACCCAACAATCTCCTTCTAGATCGGCTTCGCCGGTGATGTCGTTGGTCACCCCGGTCCCATGTATGGTCAGTGTCGACTCCTCGTCGGGAAAGTATTCATAGGCTGACTTATCGCATCATAGTCTACATGGCTAAGGTTCCCAGTGGAGTCAGTGCATCCAACTGGGATGGTGCCGGTGCTGTCTGGTTCAAAGTCTATGTACGACCAATCATCCTTCGGCATCGGATGTGTAGCTAACCCTTTTTTCAAACTAGGCCATCAACCCCGTCACCAACGGAGGAACCAGCATCTCGTACCCTACTGATGGTAAGCTTCAGTTGTCTGGCATCCCCACAGCAGACTCAAAACAACTCTCCTATCAGGCATTACTTCGTTCACTTTCCAAATCCCTTCGTCCTTGCCCAACGGACAATATTTCGTTCGTGTCGAACACATCGCCCTGCACGTACGTCTGCCTTTCTTAGACTGACACCACACCCCGTTTTCTTACCCTTTTCTTTCTTAGGGTGCTTCCACCTTCGGCGGTGCCCAGTTCTATATTTCTTGCGCTCAGATCGAAGTCACCAACGGCGGAAATGGCACGCCTGGTCCTTTGGTGCCTATCCCCGGTGTTTACTCCGGCAACGAGCCTGGCATCTTGTTGAGTAAGTACCCTCTTTCCTGTTGTTTTCATTCGAAGTGGGGGTTGCTGAGCCATTTCGAATTTACAGACATCTACTGGCCTGTTCCCGCCACCTACGTTGAGCCTGGTCCTGTGAGTAACCACTCGCTTCTGCGTTTCGGAGTAAATGGCTGATTTCGTCATCTTAGGCCGTTTGGTCTGGTTGATTGCGTTCCATGTGAACATATCTTTATTAATATCTTGAACGGAGAATGGTTGTTGTACAAAAGGTATCCTTGTATGAATACGAACAACGAGATTTAGTTGGACGGTTGAAGTCACTCAGGGGTTGATTGACGTCGACTTTGGCACAAACGCACACCCCAGAGAAGATTTTTTCAGATGAAGACCATGACGCGACGTGAGTTCTGTTAACTGCGTTAACTGCGACATCTCGGGCATTCCGTAAGGCCGACCCAACACAGAGTGCCCTGACCTATTTCCGGCTATGACATAGCCGTAACTCCCTCTTATATGGGTGCACTTGAATCATTTGTTCGCCTTCTTTCCACTTGATCATCTCGACCATGACCGTCATCCACTTCGGTGAGCATTGATTGGCTGACTTAGATTTTGACTGAATTATGATGGTCGGTGGTGGTTCTTGAGTGTAGCGTTGTCCAAATTCTTCCCCAGTGTCTCCGCTGAGAAAAAGGCAGAGATCTTCAAGCAAGCGGACGAAATCATCAAGAATATTCAGATACCAGGCCTTATTCGGATAACGGCTGGATCACCTCTTGACTCCACGCATACCAAAGGCTATGACTTCGGTACGTCCTCTCATTCGTTTCTTGAGGAAGGGCATTGGCCGAGATTCCTTTGTCCAGCTTTAACTGCAGAGTTTGAGGATATCCGTGGTTTCCAGTAGGCCGTCTTATTTCTCTGTTCCTAGCAATGAAACTGAGTTCCCCCGGTATCTAGGGCTTACCTCCCAAATAAAGATCATATTCGGTTAGTCTCAGTTGGTGATGCATGCTCGAGGTCGTGCTGATTTTCCCCATTCATGATTTCTAGACTATTGCGACTCACTAAGGGTTTGGCAGACCGTGAGGCCTATCTTTCCTCGTTACCTTCGCCCAAGCATAACTAACCAAAATCCAGCCGCGAGCTTGATCTCTTACCAAATCGACACCAAGGCGAAGGCGAAGCTATAGAATGTCTCAGTATCTTCGTAAAGTTCTGGTACTTATTTGAGAGTTACCCACTTTTAAAACCTTGATGTAAATTTGCTCGCTGTTTCTATACGTCGAACAAGTTAGCAACACCACGAAGGATATCCCTCCAAAGTGAGGTACTCAAGGGAGGGAGTCGACTCTCGAGGCGCTTGAAGAACATTCAGGCACAAGCGTTTTGGCGCCGGTGAAAGTGAAGTACCTGAGAGTACCTGAGTACCTCTGGAGCTTGACATGTGACACCCGACCACCACCATCGTCGCTCCTACGCGACTTACTGCTCTCACCTATCTCCATTCTTACTCCCTTACAAGCTTGGTTCGACTTACGGAGCTACTTGCGGATTTGCAGCTTGAACACTCTTGATTCAGCTAACCTTACAACAAGCTGCTTGTTGTAGTCCTGAGAGACGTCTTGGACATGTCGGAACCTTTCTGAGTCGTTGGTGCCAAGTTGGTGCATTGAGGCGACTTGAGATGTGTTGCGTAGGATAAATCTGTCATTCCAAGACTCCATACGTAGCGCTAACCGCACTTCATCCTTTAGCACTCTCGCAATCAAGGCTACACAGATGTGGACTAGTCTCAATTCACCTATAAAACCCTCCGCCCGCTCTACTTCGGACCTTCGTTCCTTCGGGTACGATTATCTCCCAGTTCTAAGAAGCTGTGAGTACACACCATCTCGTATATTTGGAAGGACCAACCTTTTTCCCCCAGAGGATGAAGTCAGCTTTCGCCTTGGCTGTTCTCGCAGCGACTCTAGTCGCGGGAATTGGTCACAATAACTGGGACCAACCGTGTTTCAGTGGCGAATGTGCCTATGACTTACCTGATCACAAAGGCCAATCTGGGACGGTTAAACTTGCAAGTGTTTAAAAATAAACTCTTGATGTGGTATTAACTGGCCTCGATCACCTTAGTTTGCAAAGTCGCCGCATGCCATTGCTGACATTACGCCCGCGGCGGGGTGGGTAGTCCTCGATTGCGACCCGAATGCTCTTCAACAAGAGATTCGTCTGGTCTGCAAGTCCGACGACGCTGAGGGTGCTGGCTGCAACCATTTCTTCGATGGTGGTCATGGGCCTGTCAATAAATACCTTCGACTCCCTGAATCGGTGAGCTATTCTCTGGATTCTTTGGTGTATGTCTGTACCCACCTTGGGAGTAGTGCTCCTCGTCCCCATTCGGTAGAGTCGTCGACTTCCGGGTTCACGAAGATCAGTCCGTGCCATCCCATCACCAGGTAACCCGTCGCGATGGGTCGGCTCCTCAGGTCTTCGCCGTCAACATTGATACAGAGGTAGGAACTCCCCCCGTGCCCAAGTGCTTCATTGCTGATCTTCTGATCTACCCACAGTTCACCGAAATTGACTACTCGAAGTACGTGATTTCCGTGAAACATTAATAGCCCCCTCGCTAACCATCTCCCCATGAAAGATATGGCGACGTTCATTTCGTTGCTGTGAGTACTCCTTCCGCATCCTCATGCTTGGCACACCTAGTCATGTGTCCTCTCTAGTATGGAGCCAGTGCCCCTGGACTCGATACCAACTTCGCCATCCCAAGCGAGGTTGATGATCACGCTGTTGTCGATGCTTTCCTAGAGAAAGCTCTCCAGGGTACATGATTATCATTTTCCCGTCGCACCTTTATGATTGAACCAAATTTTAGAGCTCATCGACAGTTCATCTGTTCCCAAGAACCAGGTCGTCGCTGTCGTATATCCAAATGCTGGACTGGTATATTATCCAAGCGGTAAAGCTTCCACCACGCCTTACAAATTCGACGAACCAGCAGGGTCAAAGAAAAGTACGGGTATCAACTTCGGGAGTGAAAAGAATACTTGGGCAAAGTTTGAACTGAAGACAGGCGACACGGATCTCGCGTGCAAGAAGGATCTCGGTAAAGGAAGTTTTGCTCAAGTTGGAGCTACCGTCACTGGAAAATTGGAGTCGTATTTCTGGGGTACCTTGGGTTGGGGTGGCGCAGCATCTGGTAAAAACGGTGCCCTTGAGTCTGTGAAAGGCTTCTGGAATGGTAACGCCCTTGAGGCATATTCACGACCCAAGAACTGATGATTGGTGCAGATCTCAGCGCTCACATGCGTCATGAAGCCACGATCTCTATTTCTTTGTTGGTGGGTTGCCCGAAGTGCCATAGCATCCTGGTTATTGACACTCTTCACCCCAGGGGAAAATCGGATGGGAACAGGAGCTGGGACCTTGGGCTATCCCAGGTGTTACAGGTCTTGAGTTCGGGTACGCTCATCTTCCTGTCGCTGTTCATTCTGATTCCGTACTAATTGACACCAGTATTGCGAACCTAGGGTTAATGGGCGCCGTCAAGTTGGAAGCATCTGTCACCGCCGAGGCAGTAATGGAGCTTACTGCTAAATTCCAATACGGACTTGACAGAGGTCAGTCTAGTGCGAGTGTCTCCGCCCATGCAGGTGTCTCATCTTTTCCATTAGGTCTTGTCACCGTCCCACCCAAGCCTGGAAAACCCGATAATCCAGGCCTCAAACTTGAATCATCAGGTACATTTATCTGCCTCGTTTTGTGCGACGAAGGTGACTCATCGAATAACACATAGCTTTCAACGGATCAATGGCAGCTACTGGGAAAGCCCATGTTGCCTTCGAGGCCGCAGCTACTCCAAAACTCCTTATCGGTGCATCCGCTGGTGTTTCCAAATTCAAAATTATAACCAGTGCTTTCCTCGGGTTTGAAACTAAGTTCACCGCGGAGGCCGAGGCCAGCAAAGAGTTTGCAAACGCTGACTGGTCTAGTAAACCAGTCTCTTCTTCGTCTTCACGGCCGTCTTCGCCCAAGTCGCCTAGGAAGTCTCGTCGCTCGGAGGACGCTGACTCGGAAGCCGGTTATTCTGTTAAAATTGGCTTGGACGCACATGTCGGTGCAGAGACGAAATTCTGGGGCATTGGTCCCAGCGGTAAATGGTCTTTCTTCACTTACGAATATCAGGTCACTTGTGTGAGTACGGTCCTATGTCATATAGAGATTGGACTCACCATCGTGCTATACGATAGGGTGGATCTATGTGCAAGAAGGATTCCAAGAAGAGACGTTCCTCCCTTGAACGACGGGACCCCGTCAACGCCAAGACCAAGTCACTCAAATGCCCGACTGTGCTCAAGCCATTGAAGAGCTTCTTGTCGAGTACCCCGGCCCCTGCTGCGTACGTCTCTCCTTCGTTTGTAGGCACAGCAAATGTTGACCACATCTATCCCAGGTGGACGGCATTGAAAACGACCACGTTTGCTTGAGCGTTATTTAGACAGATACGGATAATCACTCGTTCGTTTAGGTACTTCAGAGTACACGACGTATATGTAGAGTATTTGTAGCCTTGTCACGACAAGCAAAATACGATTATCTGAAATTATGACGGCAACGTCGGGTACTACAGTCTAGGCGTTTTGGGGCTCTCCAAACTAGGTACGAAAGGATCTCAGACTTCTTGATGTCCGTGACCTAGGTAAATGGCATTGGGAAGGGATTAGATTCTAGAAGGAAGGAGGTTCCGCGGGCAGAGACGAGGAGGTTCCGCGGCAGAGACGAGAACCTCATTCGCAGATGACCAGAAATTGAAATATTGGGGCGTAGTTCCAGAGTTTCCGTCGTCAAGTGTTTGCCATCGAAACGAACGCAAAATTTCCCAGTACATAGACGGCACTTGTTGCCAGATCTGCATGAATCTTGGGACAGTCGAGTACGTCGATGGGAGAAGACCCAGGCACACTTATGGATCTTCTAAGGTTGTTAGTTACTGTACTTAACTGAAAAGGAAGAGAGAAAGAAGTTCGTATCGGAGGTTCGCGAAGTTTGGTCCTTCGTTGAGATTAAGCTTGAGGCATGTATACGGAGACGATCTTTCTGGCGTTATTATAAGAAACGCCTCGGTGTTCTGTGTGCGTGAAGTTGAGAATAGAATTGACTTCCCAGTAACTAGACGACCGACAGAATCACCACCTCAAGATATGGGGTTGAGATTGAGCGTTCACAGCACTCAATTGTGGTAGATACTTGAACGAGAAATATTGCCTCCCCGGAGCATCGACCGCATTATGGCTGGGATTGTACTGAAAAAAACCTGACATTTGACGTTTTGACGTTCGGTGAGAATGGCTGGGAAGAACGAGCATACTACGATGTTGAGGGGAAGCCGTATTTGGTCGGAAGAAACTCACCAAACGCCCAGGGAGGTAGAGAAGAAAGAAGCGCATCCACCCGATTTAGAAAATTAGAGGAATTAGGGTGGTGGACGTATGGTGGAATAACGACATCGCGTGTCGTAAGGGTCTTGGCAGACTCCTTGAATGGGTACGCTGAGAGCTAGGCGGAACCGAGGTGGCGAATACGTCTTGGTGGAGGGAATTGTTCAGGGTTTGTGAGATAAATTTTGGATGTGCGAAGTGGATAAGTTTTTGGACCGATTGACAGTCCGTAAATGTTCTTCCGTCTGTATAACGTCAGTAAAACATTCTAGCTTGAGCGAAGTGGGCTGACTGCATGTATGGGGACCACTCGTGAGGAGGCAGGCCTTGAAGCTTGAAGCTTGAGGCCTTGAGGCCTGGGGGTTCAAGCAAACGAGCCCCGACTCCTGAAAGCGCCCCTTATATTTTTGCGCCTATGAATGATTCGCAGGACTGGAAGATTCATCTGGCACCCAATCGGCGTCGGGACCATCTCGTGTAGAATCCTCAAGTAACTTGATTGGCGAGGAGAGTATATCCAAGGAATACAAGAGCTTAAAATTACAAGTTTTACTGTTCCTTTCCTGAAAATGAGAGGAGACACAAGGAGACGCGGGACGATGGGAAGGTCAGGCGGCGGAGGCTGGAGACGGTTCTACTACGGGAGTGAGTTCGTCGAGGCGAGCTACCCTGGCGCGTACCTCCTTTATACGTGCAATATCCTTCTCAGCTTCCTCGAGGAGTATCGCCTGATCACTTTTAGACCTGCGAAAATACTCGGGGAGACAGTCAAGGACTTTCTGAGCACCAGCTTCGAACACCCTGACAGGGATGTCGAATCCGTAGAAATCGACGGTAGCTACCACAGCAACGTTAGCAACCCGTAATGTGTAAGGAAGAATGCTCAGATAAATCTTACATGGTACCCAAAATTTGAGATGGCGAGCAAGCCTGTGCAGTTCGATACATTGAAACTCCTCTAATGCAGGAGTGAAGTCACCAATTGTGACTACCGGCGCGGCGTGACATTCATGAGGTTGGATGTCTTCGAGGTCGGTCAAGAAGACATGGCCATCGTCATTGAGAAGAACATTTCGTGGGGCTACGTCGCCATGCTCATATCCGAACTCGTGCAAGCATTTGAGCAAAAGAAATATAGACTTTCTGAAATCGCAAGTTTATTGAATACGAGGCTACCAAGGGGGATGCTCGGAAGGCATACCTAGCGCCCAGCGATAGCTTTTCGGTTTCGTACTGTACAGGCTCTCCACAGTCCTGAAGCACAAGCACAGAGACAAGCTTTCCATATACAACGGCTTGAAAGAGGCCAAAGCAAACAGGAATAATACTCCCCTGTAGGTCGAATACCGCGATATAGTTTTCAAACTCTCTCCGATATTCTTGATCCCGGGGAAACCGTGCTTCGACATCCATTTTGAGGACTACGCGAAAAGACGCCTTGGTTTTGTTGGCATGAAGGAGGGCTCTGAAGACGGTAGTGTCGCTTCCAGTGTAAATCGCGTCCAGTTCTTCAACACGGTAAACGTGATCAGGAGCAGGGGAGTCGCGGTCAGTCGGAATGGTTACGCGGGCGAACGTGAGGGTCGGTTCGTCGGTATCTTTGTAGGGAGTAATTTTAGAAGGCATAATGAGTGTAGACATTGAGGTCGAGGTTCGAGTTACGCGAGTGACTATGATATTGCTATGATATATCCATTCCGAGGCGTGCAACGATGGCGGGTGTTTGTGTTGCCTTTTTCATAACCACGTGTTGTCAGGGCGCTTCAGGGGTCCTCTGTGACTCTAACCGCGTTCTGCTCGATATCCTGACTCCTACAGAGTACCATATCAGCCTGTGATACCACGTCTCATCTTGGAGAAATCCGCATCGATAAATCTCTTCAGGAAAACCAACCGTGGCCATCCCAGGTGTGCATTCATGAAACAAGTACACTTCGTTGCCTAATTGGCACCCGATTATGTTGTCAAGAACTATAGCACAAGCGTTCGACATGACAGAACCCCGTCGGAATGCATAGTCCACGCTTGAGGAAGTATGCCGCCAACAGAAGACGACAAAGTTTTCGACACTCTACTCTTCGAATGTCCATAACACCGCATCTGAAGCAAACATCTTTTGTCTATAAACCGAGTCCATACAGTCAAAAATGAGTGAGTAAGAGGCCGCGTCCGTTATGCAGCCAGAAATCGTGCGCGAAAAAAATCGGTCTTGCGCCGTCGGTTCCGCAAAGAGCTCTAAGTTGGTACCGATCGATAGTCCGTGAACTTTCTTCCGTCAGTGTGGTGACTCATGTCAGTAAAACGTCCTAACTTGAGCGAAGTGGGCTGACTGTATGTATGCGGACCACTCGTGAGGAGGCAGGCCTGAGGGACAAGTGAGGATGCTTGTGCCCACGAATGATCCGGAAGACCAAAAGATCCATCGGGCACCCAGTCGGCTTCGGGACCGTCTGGTGTAGATTCATCAAGTAACTTGATTGGTGAGGAGGGGAATACAAGAGCTTAAAAGTACAAGTTTTACTGTTCCTTTCCTGAAAATGAGAAGAGACACAAGGAGACGCGGGACGATGGAAAGGTCAGGCGACGGCGGAGGCTGGAGACGGTTCCACGACGGGAGCGGGTTCATCGAGGATCGCTACGCTGGCACGTATCTCCTTGATGCGAGCAATATCTATCTCCGCTTCCTTGAGGAGTATTGCCTTATCACTTTCAGACCTGCGGAAATACTCGGGAAGACAGTCGAGAACTTTCTGAGCACCAGCCTCGAAGACTCTGACAGGGATGTCGAACCCGTAGAAATCGACGGTAGCTACAACAGCAACGTCAGCAGTGCTTCACATCTAAGGAGCGCAAATCTTACATGGTTCCCAGAAATCCAGGTGGCGAGCAAGCCTGTGCAGCTCGATGCATCCAAATTCCTCTAGGGAAGGAGAGAAGTCGCCAATTGTGACGATCGGCGCGGCGTTGCATGTATGAGGTTGGATGTCCTCGAGGTCGATCAAGAATATGTGGCCATCGCCATTGACAAGAACATTTCTTGGGGCTACGTCGCCATGTTCATACCCGAACTCGTGCAAGCATTTGAGCAAAAGAAATACAGATTTTCTGGGTGCAGATTTACTGAGTATGGAGCTGCCAAAAATGATTCACAGGAGACCCACCTAGGGTCGAGCGTCATCTCTTCGTTGTCATATTGCACAGGTTCTCCACAGTCCTCAAGCACAAGCACAGATACAAGCTTGCCATATGCGACAGCTTGAAAGAGGCCAAAGCAGACAGGAATGATCTTGCATTGTAGGTCAAATACCGCGATGTAGTTTTCAAACTCTTTCCGGTATTCTTCATCACGGGGAAACCGTGCTTCGATATCCATTTTGAGGACGACGCGAAAAGGTCCTCTTTTGCTTTTGTTCGTATGCAGAAGAACTCTAAAGACGGTGGTGTGGCTTCCAGTATAAATCGCACTGTTGAGCTCTTCAACACGGTAAACGTGATCCGGGGCAGGGGAGTCACGGTCAGACGGGATGATTACGCGAGAGAACGTGAGGGTGGATTCGTTGGCTCGTCTATAGGGAGTAATGTTCGAAGGTAGGATGAGTGTAGACATTGAAATATTGAAGAGCTGATCGATGATCCTCGCGTTCGTGTCAGAGTCTGAGTTAGTGTTGCGGGTCAAACCTCCCAGACCTTTGTCCCCAGTAACTTACCCGGTTCGGGAAAGGGTCTTGGTTTTTTACCAGTTAGTTACCGAGGAAAACCACATCACGTGATGTTACTTCCAGATAAGGCAAGTCATTTAGGGGCGAAAGGACCGAAGAATTTGGCGTCTAGCCCCTCCCTGTATCCTATATAGGGGTGTCACGTGCTTGGTAACTTACCAGCAAATTTTTGGCCGGCCAGGCTGGGAGTAAGTTACCGGTAACTAACCGGTATTTAACGTGGGAAAAAGCCCTTCGGGGAAAAACCCGAGGTTTACCCCGCAACACTAGTCTGAGTCACAACGGTGCAACACGATCACGTGTGCCAGGGTCTGAAGCTTGTGATGAGAAGGCACAAAAAACACCGAATCGGCTTGGAATCGGTCAAAATGCCTTCCTCCTGGTCAAAAGGTTTGTTCTATACTGTCCACTGGTGTTGAAGACCCTCAGCCGGAGTGCTGGTGCTCGGTGCCTTCTTCACACTACGAGCATTGCACAAATCCAACCCAACGGCACCCCCAACTCTTCCGCATCCCGCTCCAGGCACCTGGAGGCGTTCAGCGAGGATCACTTCCTCGACGCATCCCATTCTATCGATGACGGCGCGTTTTCCGGTAGCCTCAGCTCAGCGGACGGGCGTGTAGGCAGATTCCCTCACAAAGCGAAAGGTTACCAATGCTGTCTACCATCTGTCATAAGGGAAAAAGCCAACCGTCACTTTTCAGACCTCGATGAAGCTGAGATACTTCACACCCACATTGAGTGTCTGGTTCCGATTCCTTTCTCAGTAGGACAGCAAGACGGTATGAACGTCATTATATAAAGCATCCGGGAGGTGACAACGTATGTCTGGAGCCTAGGCTGCCTAGCGCTTCGACCCCACCAAGATGGAGCGGCTGACAATGCCGAAACGGATAAAGAGCGTACGATCGTTTTCAGTAAAGTCCTTGAGGAGAGAGTTGGACAGAACTGGTTCAAATCTAAAATTCCAAAGAAGCAGGATCATAATCAATAACGCAGTCATTTATATGACAGCGTCGAACTTGCCTAAGCCTGTCTTGGCCTCGCCAACAGACCGTGAATGCCTCAAAGGCGGGAGAAGGACTCGACATACTTCTTGGGACCCCTTCAAGTTCATCCTTCAAAGGCGGGCCAGGGTGGGGGCGAGGCTTGTTAGAATATCTGGGTCTCGACGTGTACGCGTCTCGAGGAACGTGTTGAGGTGTATCGAGTAGTAGGAGAAGACAAGGAGTGGTCAATTCTGTATCGTCAGAGATTGGTTAGTAACAGGAACTGGAAGGATGAGATAAAAACGTGACTCACTATGCTCGTAGTTGTGGATATCAATTGGGAAGGGACTCCGCAAGCTTCCAGCGAAGTTCCCAGTCGCAGCTAATTCCGATGACAAGGAGGGATAATGCACCGTAGGAACCAAAGCTTCTTCAAAAGATGGCTCGCAAGCGTTCGTAGTCGATTCTTCACGCGCAGACGCCAGAGCTGTTGGCGCTTCTGTGTAGAGCAAAGGATGTTCCTCAGGTCGAATGCCAAATGGATGACAGCTGATAAACATAATTCCAAGAGAGACCAAGTTGGGCGATGAAACCTGAGAGTAGGCACGTCTGGTCATCTCGGCCAGCGCTAGCGTGAGCCGTTTAGCTTGAGCGTTGGAAAGATAAGAGTCTGCGTCGTAAAATCAGCATGCTTCATCTAAATCCGACAGTTCCTCTTGCTCTGTCCTCCCTCATCTCCTCCCAACCATGTCTGGAGGCGTTCAACGGGAACGCATCTCCCTTCAAGAACGGGGCCATACGAGTCAAGTTAGCCTCGAATGGGCGTGCTGATGGGCGTACGACTTCCCATACAGATCTGAGCTAAAGTTTCGTGGTTCTCGAACCAAGAAAATATTCCCCCGCGACCGACACCGACACTTTGCATTTTCTGCCATCTGTGGAGAATGACGAGTTCAACCGCGATGTCCCGCCCAAGCTGAGATAATCCTCGCCCCGGGAGCTGGGGTATAGCGCCTGCGACCATGCTGGACTCGCGGACCCAACTGTGGATGTGGAACTTCTGGCTATCTTCATGTTTGGAGTCGCTGAGGCTTGCCCACGAGCTCTTTTACAAAGCGCATCCAGGGTGATCGTACGTGTAGTCCACGAATCTGCCACGCAGATTCTACGAAACGACGGCCACACGCCAAAGCTGTGGCATTGACCAACGACCATAAAGCTTCGAACAAAGGGAATGTGAATGTGGTACTGTGGTCACAACCTGCATATTTAAACGTGTTCAGCATTCCCGAAACTTTCTCTCTACGACTCCGATCTCGGGGTACTCACTCAGGTTATCCTAAGACTCATCCAGCTCAACTAGACGCAGCAGAAAGACAAAATGTCTCTCTTCCCGGTCTTCTCAGCCAACCACGCCGCTCATTTTGATGGCTCTCTCGTCGGGGACGTTGATTCGTACTTGAAACACGCTCAGCGACGTATAAGCAAGGTACAATGGCGCAGGACGCCAGAAGGAATTTCGTTCATTCCAGAGTTCGTTGTTGATAATGATTGCGATGAGCGAGAAGGGTGTCCGGAGCAGCACGTGGGGCCTCGGTCGGCATCTCCGGATCCGGAGCGAGGTATGGTCACCATCCCCCACCATCAACGTCTAATTTTACCGTCCCCTGGAAAAAATGGTTCGACAGCTTCTTGGCTTCCTTGGTTCCCCACATCTACATCCTACCTTCAAATTCAACGCCGACGGCAACTCACAGAAATCGCTGCGAATAATACCAACACAATGGCGTTGAAGCCCAGGACTTGGATATCGTTGTGGTTCTTGATTACTGCGCCGATTATTTTCTGGGATGCTGGGTACTGTTTTATGAGGTGAGAAAGCTTGAGGGAGCGTGTACGGACGGTCATGTTGACTGCTTTCTTATTCTAAAAGGCCTCGGTCGATGAAGGGTGGTGATTTACATTGGATTTGGTCGCCCTACGCCATTTACCAAGAGGTTGATCTTGTGAGTACCTTGGCAACCAGAGAGATCCCTCAGTTGTGTTGACCGTTCCACGAATAGGTTTACGGCGTCAAGGCTCTCGAAGAGGGCAGTGGATTTACAGCAGCTCAATGTAGGTCTTTGAGGCGAACTTACGAATGGCCACTGACTGACGCTGTTCTTGCTTATGTAGCTTTCTTGAACATCATTGAAACACTGATGAACATCACCTATTTGTACTTGGTTCACGCCAAAGCCTCCCCCGCGGCTTTCGTCGTCGGATTTGCGGCGATAGTGATGACATTGTCGAAGACGGTTCTTTACTGGGCACAGGAATACTACTGTGGGTTCTGTGCTGTCGGGCATAATACTTGGAAGGATCTTTTCGTGTATTGGATCATACCAAACGGGTGCGTCTTTTACATTGCGTGTTCTCGACTCATGCCTTACGCTCGCTATAGGTTTTGGATCGTCGTACCAGCGATAATTACCGTTCAACTCGGCAAGGACATCATCGGCCAGTTGAACGCTGCCGACAGGGCTGCGAAAAAGGCTGCTCTCGAGAAGAAACGTTGAGGGCTTGAACCCTTCCTTGCTCGTCAAGATGCAGGCCAATTAATATGTAGTGTTGATTTGGATATTTCTTGATTTATCGGTTGAACTTACACCCCGTGAATATATCGCTGTTCTCACTCATGCGTTACTTTCTTGGGAGTTCGTTTCTGATTTGATTTTCCTCTTGGCTGACATCGTAGCTTGTCTGACTACTACGAAGGTCACTCAGACTATTTCACGGGACTAAGAGTTGGTCATGCAGGAGGAGAATCAACCGAGGGACCGCCAGCCGTGGGCTTTGGGGGTAATGGATAATGAGGCCATCGGTGAGGCGTGCGCGGTTGCATATCGATCAACGCTGGTGTTGGCGAGGACTGAGACAGCAAAATTCGCTGAAGTGACGAGCCGTAGGCATGAAAGAAATAGCAGAGAAGGTAGAACCCGTTCCTGTCTAAGCAGTGTACCGTATTCACCTATGTAAGGCAGCACCCTCCGACAAGGTCTCGAAGCCCCTTTTTCTGGTAGTACGAAGGGGTCTTGCCGTCTTGGAGACTCCCCTCATTGAGGGATGTAATCCGTACGTACTCTGATGATTAATCTGACAGGTACTTCAAAATGATGTGATGGGTTTGTTTGTTTCTCCTTTCAGTAGGTTGACTACCTCCTTCGTACCCCCACAGCACTATCGTTTCCGGGCGTGCTGCAGTGGTTGCGTGGGAGCGACATCATCTCTTGAGTAAGAACCCAAGGACCACCCACAGGGGTGGTGAACGATGCGGCCAACACTTAGGTGGGTGTTGCTCAATGCAGGCGGCATCACAGGCTGAGAAAGCATGAAGCATGTAAGTACCGTGACTGTGTTGACAACTCACCAACAAATATATAAAATGAAGCTGAACTTTGAGGACAACTCGAGGAGCATTACGTGCATATTGAGAAGAACCTACATCAGCAGGATATACTCGAGTCAGGTATAGTACACGACGAGATACGGGGTAGAGTTTGTAGGTGTAGGTATAACAACACGACCAGACGTCTCATCAAAGAGAGGTGCTTCACAGTTATGGACATTATACAATCTGACATACCGGCGACGCCAAGTATATCCTCGAAAGAAAGCATAATGTTCACAATATTCCTGTCCTACAGGTAGGAACCTGTATAAACCCACAGCCGAACATACACCGGAGTCCCACTTGTAGGCATCTGCAGTGACATCTGGAGGGAGCTCCGGGGAGGAAGGGACAAATATTTTCATCAGGGTGTATCCGCTGACGAAACGAAGATAAGCGCAGCCATCCGTGCGTAATCTCATAGATGACCATCCTAGAGCAAGTGCATCAAGGTCGAGATTGAAAGTGGTGCGAGCAGCTAAGGCTGGAGTCGAATTCATATCCGATATGAAGCGAAAGTCGGGCAGGGTGAAGATTCGAACCGACCAGTGGAAGATGACAAGCATTCGGTTTCCAGGGAGGATCCCCAGAGAACGCTGAACAGAAACAATCAGAGGCTAGTAAAAGGGACAACGAGAGGAGATACCGCAACCCCGCTTATGACAAAAGCAGCTTTCAGGTGGAGGAGAGAGGTTGATTGTTTCCAGTTAAAAACTTCGACATAGCTTGGCGTTGAGTCTGGGTAGAGAGCTCGAGCGAGAAGGTCCCCATGGAGAGTCACGACAGGCTCGATACAAGGCACGGGCGGAATGTTCATTGAGAACTCGGAAGAGATGGTAAGATGCGACCCGAGCAGTGTCGGTATGGTCCATATGGTAAATCCAATCGGATTGCCATCTAGAACAAGTTAGAGGTGTTTCAGTGGGGGAGAGTGTAATGGAGGCCTAACTAGAGTCCTTGAATGTCGCTGCAAGCATAAATTCAGAGTGTGGATGGGTGCTCGGATGGTAGCCGGTCAGCTTCGTTATCATCCTGGGATTGAGATTATCATCGGTGCGAATAAATGAGCGGATGTTTCCATCCTTGGTGTCAAGGTCGTACAGCACGACAACGCTGCCACGAGGAGAGAAAAGCCAGCGCCCGCCTCGAACGAGGTAGTATTGACTCTTCCAGACATACTCGTGTCTACCGGGGAACACACGTCTTTGCGGCTGACGCGTTGCTGTGGATCTCCATCCTATGTCAACACGCATCCAATCGAGAGTAGAAGCCTCAAGTTCTGACGCAGAGAGTGTCGTGACGTGGTCGTGCAGTGGTAGGGGGAACTCATAGAGATCGGAGAGGCGAAGGTAGGCATTGCACCACACCTGGTGCGCCCTAGAGACCTTACAAAAGGTTGTGCACGCCTAAATCCCCATCATTGGCGTCGGTTGATCGGACGTGCAAGAGATAGACGATTACCTGCCTCAAGCGTAGGATGTCTTTCACGTCCAGCTCAGAGAGTATCTGGATGAGAATTTCCGCCGGTAAGTCAGTAACGCGCAGTGTCAAGTTGACTGATGATTGTACTAGAGAATGAAGACCATTATCAACAGACGGCGACTGAGAGACCTCGATTTATATGACTTACCAACAGGAGCCTTTCTGGATTTGTGTGCTTGGTCCATAACCCATCTGATAAAAGCCAAGATTGATGACCTAGTACCCCGTCGACGCAGAACGAGCACTATAGACAGAAGTGCCAATATGTGGGATATCTTGATGTGAAATCGGATTGCAAGTTGAGTCGTCATGGTTGTCAATGATTTCAAATTCCGGGTGACGGTACAGCGGTGAGAAGATCAGCGCAAAGCATCTCAAGGATACGCAAGGACACGGCATTGGCTCCCTCATGACCAGGCTGGAGGACATGCTTCTGGTGAAGGGTGGACGTCGAGGTTGGACCCACAAAGCAGTAGTCACGCGTTGGGCCGTGATGCATGATGCGTGACAACAAGTTGAACCACGAGCGCGCTCGTCCAACAAGGGTGCTGTCAATTTATTATTTTCAATGGGCCATTTCAGCTTGTTCCCTATTGGAGTCGTCCTACAGTCCGTCACGTAGCGAGCTTTGGCCTTCTTGATCAACCGACGCCCACCTCTCACATCATGAAGGAACTCCATAGTCCACGAGACTAAATTTGGATGAGAAGTTGAAGACGGCGACAAGTCGACCCGAGAGATCATCGAGAAGAGGGAACCAAGGTCGAAGATTTTATCGGGGACTTTAGGGACATTTCTTCGGATACTTTCACCCCTTCGCGATAGAATGTTAGACAATGTCCCCCATCAGAAGCCGATTGCGTATGTCCCCGGTAGAATCCTAGAGCTGTAGCGTGACGTCTGCCATCAGCAGGGATGGTCAGAAGATGTACACCGTCGTAGGGGCTAATGAGCATTGAACACTGTCCACTGCTGTTTACTCGTAGAGATGAAACCGCTTACGCTTCGGATGAGAGCATCCTCGGGAAAGGGAAGATACCACAGTGCCTCAGCCTGTGATGGGGGAATTGAGTTCATGGCGTCGACAGTTTCCAGAGAAGGCATTGCGTAGACTCGGAGATGGCTCCTAAAGATGCAAAGGATTCTGTCGCCATGGAGAAATTCGATCCGCCACTGTCATCCTTGTGAGATTATTGACCAAATGTTCAGTACCAATCAGAAACTTACCAGACTTTCAAGGACCAGTAAGGCAGCCCTTCGATGGGAGAGGGGGGTAGAACATTTCCAATCGTAGATATCGATAGACGGCCGAATGTCGAAAACAGATACGGCAAGACAGTTTTCTTGGAATGAGAACATGCACATCGAGGAACCGGGTTTGACGGGCAACGACGTGAGGGGAGTTGCGCTCAACGACAGCCCCGAAAGTTGCCTAATGTCCCAAAGCGAGAATATGCACATGTTCAAGTCTACGGACGGTGATGGAAGTGAGATAGAATCTTCGTGTGAGTGATTGGATGACGAACCATGAATTTCATGGGTAAAGCCAAGGACGAAATTCGAGATCGGGATGATACACGGCCAATGATTCGATGTTTTCTGGGGCCACAGCTGGTATATCAGGGATGAGTTCGCGCGGCGGCCCATCAGGAGAGTCAAGGTCGTAGACAAGCACTGGGCCCCGTCTGTGACAGGCGATGAACCAACGCCGGGCCCTCTTGAACGAGATGGTCCGATGGAAGGCTATCGTAGCGAACGTGAAAGACGTGCTCTCGCGGAGTCCTAGACTCGGACATGAAGCCCACATCAACGCGTTCCCAGTTCCCAGTAGCCAGCTAGATCTCCTCTGCTGACATAGAATCCAGGTGATCGCAATAAGGTAGGGGAAACATGTAGGCATCGGATAGTCGCAGGTACTGCCATGTCCAGACTTGTTTCTCCTGAGAAACACCCTCCAAGTGCTTACAAGTCTGTAGCAGTCAAAATGGTAAGCACATTCCGAAGAAGTCGTATGATCCAGACACGCACCAGTCGCAGTCTCAAAACTTCCTTGTAGTAATGTGGCCGAGAACGAGGACTAAAGCTTCGACGGGTAGCGAAGTCAGCGTGACAGACGGTTTACCAAGCCTGTTCCACAGACGACTCAACACTAGATCTTTGACTCAAAGACATACCCGAGGCAAGAACGCAGTTACGACGCAACGAGGCCATTGTTAGCCCGAAAGGTGCCCATCAGAAAAAGATCCACTTGCAGCAAACTTCAAAGTAATGAAAAGAGGTTAACGAGCAAGTCGTGGAAGCGATCGAACGCGAAGCACCACGTGCTTTACACGATCACGTGGAATCTTGATGGCGTAGTTTCGTGAACTAAACCCGTGCCACGACCACGGCCAGTCGAGACTACAGCACTATCCTCTCGCCATTGATACCGGGCCTCTCTGATGAAGAATTCAGTCTACGCGATAGCCAACAGCTGTTCTTAAGAAGCTAAGCGTGCAAGGGATACTCTACAAGAGCAATCGATCCTGTTTTACACCTTCCATGAGAAGAGAGACTGTAAAAAGGCAAACCAATCGACTTAGTGGGTTACATCTAGCTGATACATTATACGCAAACGTACTATGGCTAAGCAAGCGACGCCCGGATGTCACTTAGATCGAAGGGGTCATCGCGACCGAGAAAGTCAACAAGAACCTCGAAGTACCTACGGAGAATGAGATGCCGCACCTCATAAGCTTATTCATGCACTCACCTCTCGGGCTCCTCGAACATCGGCATGTGGGTACTATCCTGCAATTCAACCCATTTGACTTTGTTGATACGTTGGAACCAAGGGAGAATGGCGACAGAGTGGACGACGTCGTGCGGGGAGCTGATAATCAGCGTTGGACACTGTATGTTGCGGAGTTTATCAACTATCGACCACGACACGATGTTTCCTGAAAGGTTATAGATCGATGGTCCAACCCTAACAGAGGCTCAATAAGTATGGGACCGAAAACAAATGTGAAACACGTACATAGTGGCGAAAACCATCGGGTTGTCCAACGTAACCTTCATCGTATCAAGGAATTCCTTCGGTTTCGGATCTAAGCGACAGAAATGTCGGTCATTTAAGGCCTGTATCGTGTTCTGGTACTCGGGCGAAGCAAACGTTCCAGCTTCGGCGTGTTTACGGAGGATCTCCCTCTCCTCGGGGTACTTTTCCAACAAAAGGTGGACGCCTTCTATCATGAGCGACGCAGAGGCAGGGGAATTAGAGATTACGAGGTTCTTGAGTCCCGGGGGTACACGGGTTGCTGCGTATGTACCTCCTAGCATGCCTAAGATAACAAGGATTAGTGCGTGAATAAGCTTCGCAGAGGTGCGTACCTCCCCACGAATTCCCAATGAGATCAAAGTCATCGGCGATGCCTAGATGCTTGACAAGATTGTCCAGCTCATCGACCCAAAGCTCGACCTGGAAGAACTCTTTGGGAGCATCAGGGAGATGGGTTGACTGGCCGTTTCCAATCTGATCGTAGAAGACGACTGGAGCGTCAAGTCGTGATGCGAGGATGTTGTGCGGCCTGATTGGTTGTCAATCAAAGATGAAAGAAAGCGATTGAGAGGATACGTACAACATGTAATGATGGGACATTCCCCCTCCACCGTGAAGAATCACGATGGGACGATGGCTCCCTTGTCCGATGGTCCCGAATACTTTATACCAAGTTTTGTATGTATTCTCGCCGACTTTGAAGGGCGCGAATCCGGTTGCGCTGCCGCCGAGTTCTTCAGAGCGTTCCGCATGGGTGATAGACATTTATAACCGTTGAATTGGAGTCAGATAGCAATAGGAACAACCTGGACGTTGATTCAGCTGTTCTCGAGCAGAATTTAGAAAAGTCAGGATGACTGTGACTTTGCTGTGACTGGAATCAACTCGTTACTCGTGAATGAGGACGATAAGCAATCTGGTTCGCCGGACTGGGGCTAGCCAGTTGGAGAAATGAAACACATCAGTCGTCAGCGCTGGTCGCCTCATTGACGAGGAAACTCTGAAAAGTCTTGGCGGCGGCGCCTATGGAGACGCACGCCGCCACATGTGGCATTCCACCTGTTTTCCACTTACCACCAGGAACTTGACCTGGCCGGTCCGCAACTCGATGCCACTGGAATTTGGCGCAAACAAATGACTCGCAAGTCGCTCACATTGCTCCACTGAAGTTGGCAGTCTACTCCTGACTCAAGCGTGTCGAGGAAATTTGTGGAGAACCATTTTTCCGATGACAGAGCCTCTGGGAGGAGAACTCGGCCTTTCCTCAATCATTTTTCTTCTGTCGCAGTCGTTTTTGAGCCGGTTGCATGGGCTACTCCACTTTTTGCGACTTCTTTCTTGTCTCACCAACTTTTAGGCTTGATCCGGGCGGCCCGCTTAGCCGCCTCCACCTTTTGCGATGCTAGGTTTCTTACTTGGATATGAAGAGCCATCGAAATAGCAGGCTCTATGTTACAAAAGGTCGAACCGACAGTTCTCCGATATTGTGTATCTTCCTGGCTATAAAAGCAGCTCGAATTTGGTCTACACTAACCAGCAAGCTTCCACCCATCAGTGGCTTTTTCGACGATGAAATTCTTCCTCACCGCACTCGCACTCCTCTTTGCCCAAACCATTGTGGCGAGTTGTCTCTTCTCCCCAATACTCTTCATCTGAACCGTTGCATTCTTTAGGCTTCTCCGACTCTGACCAAGAGAGCCTCGGTTGATGACGTCGCTACCGTTGGCTTCGCGACTTTGAACGGCGGGTAAGTCCATTTCTACTAAGGGATCGTGTCAACGTTGGCGCTCACTGAATATCCTCAGAACTACTGGAGGCTCTGGTGGACCGACCACCACGGTCACTACCCTTGACGCTCTCACCTCCGCTGTCGCAGGTGACGAAAAGAAGGTCGTGATCATCTCCGGCGCCATTTCCGGCGACGCTGTTGTACGAGTCGGCTCGAATACCTCAATCCTAGGAAACAACGCTGGTAAGTGCTTTTCTGCTCCAGCCTTGACCGTCGTCCTTACTTACAACACTCGCCGCAGTCTTAACGGGCATCGGTCTTCGTGTCATCGACGCGAGCAACGTTATCATCCGAAACCTTCAGATATCAAAGGTACTAGCTCCCGGAGACAATATTGCAATCCAGTCTGCGCATCAAGTCTGGGTCGATCACGTCGACCTCTCCAGCGACATGGATCATGACAAGGACTTGTGAGTCCGTTCTCTTCCTCTCTTCTCCGCAGGTTTCTTACTCTTAGCGCGACTGCTCAGTTACGACGGTCTCCTTGATATAACCCATGGTTGCACTGGAGTCACCGTCACCAACAGCCGGCTCCACGACCACTGGAAAGGCTCCCTTGTGGGCCACTCTGACAGCAACGGCTCAGAAGACGTTGCTATCACCGTTACCTACGCGAACAACCATTTCTTCAACCTAAACTCCAGGTAATGCCGCTGATTTTCGCAAGTCTTCGCGCGATCACTCACTTACCTTGTACAGGACCCCATCGTTCCGCTTTGGAACCGGACACATCTTCAACAATGTCTTCGATGACAACAACGACGGTATCAATACCCGTGTCGGTGCTCAGCTCCTTGTAGAGAACAATGTTTGGACTGGTGAGTTATGTGATCTCTTTTAGCTCTCGTTCCAGTTCTCAGTCGTCGTTATCGTTGTTACAGGTACTACCAAGCCCTTGTACGCTACTACTCAGGGTTTCGCTGTCGCTATCGGGAATGACTTCGGAGGAGCTGAGAACACCGCCCCCGTCGGCACTTTCACTTCGCCCCCGTACGAGTACTCGCTCATCGCTACTGATGCCGTCCGCTCGGCCGTGGTCGACTCCGCTGGAGCTACGATATCTTTCTAATGGCATGTACTGTGTGGAAAATCTATCTACGTTGTGTATTGTAGCCCCCCAGCATCAGTAGGTGATCATGCCCAATACAATTGTCAATCCCCACTCTCTCGCGCTCCTCTGAAACTCTCCATCACCTTGGCTCCTAGTTGGTGTTCATTCTACAATTTGGTCAACCACTGGGAGCTGAAGTCGTACTCTTCTCCATTTATTACTTTGCGTCTATCAGGCCATGATCATAAACATTAAATACATTTGCATACGCTAGAGGCATGATAATGAAGCCTGATATGATCGCGAAGGTTTTAGACTCTCCGTGAAAACGATATCCCCCCTTGATGTGGTTGTGCTTTATATACCGGTTAGTTACTATGTGATCATGATAGAAAGTAGATCGTGAAGCCCAGGTATCATCAGCCTTAGCATGAAGCCGATAGAAACCCAAGTACTTCCGCCCCCCGAAGCAATGTGGAGGCATGAGGCATGGCAACTGGGAAGCTGGTTGACATTGGAGACGAGGAAAATTTCTGGAAGTGAATAGATTCTGCGATGGGATGCCAGGAGAAGGAAGAAGAAGGAAGAGGAAACAGTCACCAGTCACACCTGTCACTTGGGCGTGACATCCCTCCCCTTCAATGAATGGGAACTCTATGTGCTTCTGAAACTCATCAAAGTACCATTCCCGTCTCCTTTCGTGTCATATCTTCTTAGCTCTCTTCCTCAGACGAATAGCAAACATCTGCTCCCCCACTATTGCGGCCAATGACTACTAACCCCCGTGGATGTAACTTTTGGCGACGGCCCATGATGCATGAGCATGAGGCCTTGAGGGAGAAAGCTGCGTGAAAGTCAGTGCCGACTTGTCTCTGCCAATATCAGCAGCTTTTTGACTTATTTTCCCAATCTTTTCCACACAGGTTTTACCCTAGTGCTCTATGGGCCTATCGGAAATAAAACGACGATTTGTGCTGCTACTGCGGCATATTGCTTACCATCAGTATGGGCGACGTTGAAGTCGATCAAGTGCGGCTGCACCCGAGACGCGTCTTGATCGTAGGCGGAGGTCCTTGTGGGTTGGTTTCCCTCCGAAATTTGGTGGAGCGCGGGGACTTTGACCAGGTGCAACTTGTGGAGAGACGGGACGATGTCGGAGGTGTTTGGTGAGTTCAAACATCCTTTGAGAACACGCCAATATGCTCAGTGCTTTTTTGTAGGTACTTGGACGAACCATCAGGATCACCCCGCCCACGATGGCCCTCACCTGCATATCCAGGGATGGTTGGAAACGTCCTTCCTGACTTTTTGTACTTCTCGGAACACCCGTTTCCTAAGCCCGATAGGCTGAATCAGCCATTCCCGACGCTGAAAGAAACCTACACCTATCTACAGGATTTCGCGAAACCATTCATCTCTCATGTACGCCTGAACACGGAAGTTGAGCGCATCGTCGAGCTCTTGGACGGGAAAGGCTGGAAAGTCTCTATGAAGGATTGGAATCAAGGGGGAAAACAAATCAGCGAGACTTGGGATGCTGTCGTTGTGGCGGTGGGATGGTTTGACAATTCGGTTTGGCCGGCCACGCCAGGGATTGAAGAATTGAAAAAGGAAGGACTGGCGATCCATGCGAAGTCTTGGGAAGGATCGGAAGAATACAAGGATAAGGTCAGTCCCATGTTTCTCAACTATAACCAACTCCGCCTCAACCTTGCTACAATTCTAGCGCGTCCTTGTGGTTGGAAACGCCAACTCGGCCAACGACATCGCCGCACAGCTAACACGAACGGCTCAGACACCTGTTTTCCGTTCTGTCCGTCGCGATCCTTTCCCTGGCTTTCCAAGCCTATCGGATGACAGGATCCAGAACGTCCCACCTGTGGCTCAGTTCAGCATCTCCCCCATAGGCAACGACGGACCAAAGCAAGCCATGGCCGCTCTCAAAGATGGGACGATATTGGAGGACATCGATACCGTCATCTTCGCCACAGGCTACAAACCCTCCCCGTCTTTTATTCACGTTGGTGGTACAGAGGAAGATGGCACACTCAAACCATTAGTATCCGCCGCGGATCAACCTCAGCGCATCCCCTCCGTACACCGTCACATCATGTACGCCCCGAATCCTACCCTCGGCTTCATCGGTTCACCCATGTCGTTCACGCCATTCACCATCGCTGATGTCAGCAGCACCTGGCTCTCTCTTGCTTGGAGTGGTCAGATTGAATATCCCGATACCGTCGATGGGAGACTTCAATTTGAG
Source organism: Pleurotus salmoneostramineus (assembly GCA_002583695.1). Lineage (NCBI taxonomy): Eukaryota > Fungi > Basidiomycota > Agaricomycetes > Agaricales > Pleurotaceae > Pleurotus > Pleurotus salmoneostramineus. The sequence goes on from BEWF01000167.1 coordinate 67,940, forward strand.
CGCGAACGCCTCGCGAAGTTAGCAGAAACTGCGAGTTTCTTCCTCTCAAACGAGGGGACGGATAAGGTCGGCGAAGACGCGCGTAACGTCTGCGTCGACGGCCTTCTTACCTCGTTCATCTCGTATAATGTCCTTTCCATCGATGAGGAACCGTATGCGCAGAGCCTACGCGATGACATCACCGCAGTACGACCCGAGCTTGGGAAAGTGTTACCAGAGTGGACAAAAGAACGATATGAACAACGGAATGGAATGTACAAGATTAAGTACGAATCGTTACAGGCGTCGAGGCAAGGATGACGTCTCTAATGCGCCATGGCTATTTCAACAATAGAAGATGGATCAATTATTCAGAATGCAGGAGTCCATGGGTATCATCAATGGGTATCATTTTCACCTGCGCCTTGTTGGCTTGTAAAGGCTTCTGTTGTTGCCGGTGTTGCGAGGAACATAGGTCGGCGGTGGCGCGTCCAAAGGGCTCTCCGTATACGATGCCATTTGCGCATTGATCCTTGCTACCTCGTTCTGGAGAAGCTGAATCTGTTGCACGAAACTGTCGCTCTCATCCCGTTTGGAATCCCCAGGCGAGGATACCTTTCCGTTTAACGTGCTTGAACTAGGCTCCTGCCTCATCTCAGCCATTTCTAACCCTCCCCGCTGTGGCGATCTTGGTGAGGCGAAGATAGGCGTCGTTGGCAATCGCACCTCCAGCTTCTCCCATGTCTTCTTTCTCTTCATGCTTCCACCCTCGGGGTCCATGGCGAAGGGGTACGGTATACGCTCCTTCATCTCTCGTCGACGACGAATACAGGTTACGAGGATGGCGGAAAGGATACTGACGCCCACGAGCACACCTGCTACGATGCCCACCGCCATACTGCTAGGCAGCCTTCTTGTTGCCATCGCACCACTGTTCGATGGAGGCACTTGTGTAGACTCCTCCGGTCCGCCCGAAGATGATGACTGTTGACTCGGCTGTATTGTCGCTACAGCAGACGATGTTGAAGTTGGTTGTGTCTGTTGAGTGGTATTCCTGCCTCCAGCGATGAATCGTCGTGCGACATTATAGGTGAGAGCTCGACCTACGTGGATACCAAGGAAATTGGGAATGCCTCGGAGGCAGCGAAAATGTCTGTTCCTGAGGTTGGCCGGTTGCTGAACCAACGGTTAGTCTGAAATCCTTTGAACATGAGCACTCGGCTGAGGATTACACCTACACTTTCGCAGCGTAGAACCGATAGAAACTAGACATGTCTATCGTCAATTTTATCGTCACGTTATGCAAGAGAAGACCTCACTTTCTGGGGACAGCAGGGGTCTTGTATACCGAACTTCCGTCGCTCGTTGTCGCTTCAGTCCCTTTACAATTGTACGGGCCGTTCCCATTGTCTGGCCCCAAGCAAAGGAAGAATTTCTCTGGATCGGTTGCGTTACTCTGCCATCTGACGACCCAGTCAGCTCCCACGCCAGCCTCTCCAGTGAACACCAAACTGCTGACCAGCGGCAGGAAGATACAGAGTAGGAAGGTGCTTTTGAAGAGCTCAGCGAGCACCAACAACGAAGGACGGAGCACTTACTGTAGAGGGTAGCCTCGCATTGGGCTAAAAACCGAGCACTCCGAAAGCAGGGTGTTGCATAAGCACGTTGGGGGGCGAAGGGGGAGCTCTCCCCACTTAAAATGTGTAGCACAACTGCGCTTACACTCAGGTCCATCAGATTGTTTAGTACCGGCAAGTACTTGCGTGGTGGCGGAATGGAAGTGCCAGTTACTATTCGGATCACTTTGGCTCCGATGGGACTTCAAAGCTTCAAGCTTCAAGTTTCGCGTTTTGTTGGGTCTCATGATAATATTGGTCGTCGTTGAGATAAGCTGCGACGCCGTTCGTTGAACAGCGAAGGGGTGGATCCTCGCAATGGCTCGCAGGGGTAACCAAGGGTGGATTGGAGATCTAGAGACACATAATTCCACCAATTGATATCTTCATCATTGAAGGCAGTCGAACAGTAATGATGGGTCTTGTATTGTCTCGAGCTCGGAGCAAAGGAAAGGGACACGTATCATTGCTATCACTCCATAATGGGGATTCCCAGTAGCGATGTTCCTACACACTCATACAATACTATTCCTCGAACGTCCGGAGTTCGTGTACGTGGGAGGTGGACTGTAGAGCTGGTATGACTGAAGCCTTGACGGCCCGGGAATGATGGGGCTGGGTCGAAGATCCCTTGGCCCGATATCATTGAACGATCCGCCACCAATGGGATCACTAGGAGTTCTGCTCTCTCCGAGCGAACTACGCGGCGTCAACTGAATATCAGTGATTTGCTGTTGTAACAAACGCAGTTGGTCTTCGAGGGAGACCATCCGTAACCCGAGCTTACTGTCGCCAGCCTGGTCTCCATTGGCTTCGACTTCCGCAGGATACGGCGTAGGTTGTGTTTCCTTCTTGACTGCCTTTTGTCGCCTTAACCATCGGTAACAGAGGATGAAGAAAACGAGCAGGGCTACAGCGACACCTCCAGAAATGGTCCCCGCGACGATACGGATTGTAGCAGTATTGGTTGGAGGGATGGCAGTCGAAATTGGTGTGGAAGCCTCCGTGCTGGCTACGACGGTTTGGCTTCCCAAAGTGCTTAATACACTTGTTTCCGGGGTTGATGGTGCACCATTCGTGAGTGTGACTGTATCACCCGCCGTTGGAAAAGGATCGGGGACATCTTTTCCAACCCCAGATGTGACAAGGGACGGACTAATAAAGTCGGTGGATAGAGAGTTCTGGTCTCCGGAACTGAAATTTTCGTCAGACGTCAAACAATATAAGCAAGTGAGGCAAAGATACGTACTTCGACTCCATGAGCAACAGGAATGGGTCTGATTGTCCAAAGATATTACTGAAGTCCATGGGGTTTGCGGTGCTAACATTGACTGTGAGATGGGGTTCAACGAGAGAACGCATAGTGGACATACGAGTTGCTGGCAAAGAAGCAGTAATAGCTGGAAAGAATGTTAATATTAGTATGCAAAAGTGTTGCTAATCTGATCTCTTACTCTGACTCAATCTCGGGAAGGTTGAACCGCGCTGCACCAGCAGCAGTTGAAACTCTGGAAGAGCTACAATTGTAGTTCCCATTGAATGGGCGAAAATCGCTTGACAATGAGAAGGCGTTGGGTCCGCTGTAGCCCAGGCAGAGAAAGAAATTTTCTGGGTCGCCGCGAAGTCCCTTCCACGAAACTGACCATGGGGCACCAGGCCGCCTAGCTCCATTGATGCTGATGAAATTCACCGCGTTGGAAGGTGGGAGAAAGGGAAGGAAGGCGACAAAGAGAGTTCTGACGGTAGAAAAAAAGTCAGCTGCAACGAATAAACGTAGAGATGACACGCAGCTCACCGGGATAGAGTCATGACTAGGGAATGGATATCTTTGAATGAAAGAGGACATTTCCAAGGCTAGTTTATTATAACGAGGGATTGTCAAAGTTAGAAACTATGCTGGGTGATTGTCTCTTTGTTGCTGGCTTCGTCCAATGGAAGCCGTGAAAGGGAGAGTTGCGACAAGAGTTGTTGGTCTCCATCCGGGGAGGGCGTATCGCCTAATCCGTTATCAAACATCCAGCTGACCGTACGCTAATGCTAGATACATATTTATGAAGTGTCCTGTTGAAGTCAAGTTGAAGTCAAGTTGAAGTGTTCGGGTTGAGTTTGGGAGTCTAAGCGCTCTACGGCGTCTACAAATCAGGAGTCTAGGGGTGCCACTCCCCCGTTCGCTGGTGCATCGTGGCGGTAAAATTTCGCGAGTGAAACCGATTTCACCGCTTGAGAGTTTCATCGTCGGATGGCTGGAATAGCAAGTGATCGATATTAAAATGAGCGGTAGCGCTAGCTAACGGCTAAGAGCTAGCGTTAAGTACGGAAGCCATGGGTTTCAACGATTCATCCTGTACTATATCGTCTAGAACGCCCGGACTCCCCGTACGTAGGGGGAGGATGATACAATGCGAAAGAACGAAGGCTTGTTCCGGGAGCAATAGGACTTCGTTGAGCGACGCCTCGGTTTGGCCTGGGATAAGGTGGGATTCGTAACAGAGTAGGCGTTGCAACATCGGGGCTTTGGGGAGCTGCTCCACGAGGGGCAGCCAGGATACCAACGGAAGATCGACGTTGTTGCCAAAGCTGAAGCTCGCCCTCGATTGCGGCGAGGCGTGTACCGAGTTTCCCGCCGCTATCCCTGGTCCCATCGATCTCATGGGGGTACGGGGAGGGTTGCCGTTCTTTCGCTATTTCTCTCCTTCGCATCAACCAATGGTGACCAAGATAGGCAGTGACAAGCAAGGTGGCAATAAACCCTCCGCATACCGTCCCAATTATGATCCGAGTAGTGGTTTGATCGGTGTGCGAAAGCTTGGTTGCATCTGTAGTGACGCTAACACTAGCCGTTGAAGATGGTTGTTGATTTGTTGGACTCGTGGATGTTGCCGCTGATGTCGTGAGTGAAGGGTTTATGAGGCTGAAGACGTTGGTACCCGAAATAGTTGGCCCTGCTGTTCGGTTATAGAAGCTAGGTAGCAGCGTCAACTCATGTAGACGACACGCGGAAGAGCACAAACTCAGATTCCATCAGTATGAGGGTTGGCCGTGAGTATCCGTATGTGGGAATAGGTTCACCATTTGGGTTGGAACTATCATAGGCGTCCCTAAGGTTGATAAGATAAATGAGTTTGTAGAGGACGTGTATTTGGCGCACTGTGTGCTACTGGTGTAGAATAGGTAATAACTGTTTCAACGTTCGTATTTAGAGTCCATGAGAGCGGTTCAACGGTAGAAAACGAGGGGCTTACTCTGATAGGATATCAGAAAGGTGAAACTGGGCAGTACCATCACTGGCTTGGACTTGCGTAGAGCTGCAGTTGTGGTCCCTACTGACAGTGGTAGAGCCATCAGGACCCCGCGCGCCCCAGTAATTTATACACAGGTAGAAAGATGCTGGGTCATCGTGTTCTTTCTGCCACGATATCGTCCATTCGGCTCCGGGTATTCCTGCTCCACTGGTAGTAAGAGAAGTGACTGCCTCACCCATAAGTATTACTGCGGCAATACTCAGAACACTATTGAAAGTTGAGAGTGGAATGGCGGAAAACGAGGAGACTGGGGCCAAACTTACAGGAGCAAGCGCATCGCGAAATGTTCGGGAAGGGTTGGGTTGACTTCAAAAAGCGGTAGACGTGATTTAAGGGAGCGGCGCAGATATTTAACGACGACTTCCTTTCTGATGGAAGACACCGGGGTAAATCGATCGCACAAGGCCAGTGGGAAAGGAAGGGAGTGACTCACTTCATACAAGTTAACAGTTTGATGGGCATGCGATGCAACTCAGTTAGACGTCCTATCAGACTTCCGGATCAAAACCCGAACTTGAAGGCGAGGATTCGCGGTTTGGCGAAGACGAACTATAGTGTGTAGTCAGGAAATGCTTTAAAATTATTGCACACGTATCGATGTAATGAGGCGCAGAAAGCCTGAGGCGGTCGCGTACGAACTTGCCTTCCTTGGGTGTTGAACGTTGAGGAAGAACTGGGCAGCCGAGCGGCTCCACACCCAGTGCAAGGTTGTTGAGGAAGCGTTCATTAAATGTACTCCAAGAAAATGGAAGTTAGAGCTGATCTGCTCTTCTTTTGATGAGATAACGCTTTCTACCAGGACTGTTCTTGCAAATGTCAGTGCAAATGATGGGCGTTACAAAGGCAGTCTCACCGAGGGGTGTAACATTCTGTCGTCAGATGCTATTCAACTTCCGGGTGCGTGGGCAAGCGTATGTGTAGCTGAAACTAGGATGAACGAATCGTGAGGCTCAAAAGTCAGCAGCGTGGAGATTGAGTACTTGAGTGTCCGTGCCTTCGGAAGTTCAACGTTCAACGTTCAACACTGCTTTTCTCGACGATGGGTCAGGCAGGTGTCAGCGAGTACATAAAGCATCGTAGGTCGAGCGAATCAATACTGATTGAGGTTACTAAATGAAAAGCAGCCAAGATCTGCAAAATCCATTGGGTGCTGGGCGAGGAAGGGTAAAGATTGTGGTAAAAGGAAAGGAGTCACCACACGCACAGAAGCAGGAACATTGCGCAATTGGCGTCACGGAGTGGGTTTTCTGTGAGGAAGCCTTCCATGGGCTATAAAAGGTAGAGCGGGCGGGGATTTTGGTGGATGTCCTGCCTTCTAACCCTGTGCGAAGCCAGTGAGGACCCCATGATGTGACTTGCGACCAAATCTTACATCAATTTGATGAGGGTATGTAAGCCAGTTATACTCTGATACATTGGTACATTCGGACAAGGCAGAGATCGTAATGCGCCCGTCTGCAAGTTCGAGGGTTAACCAGAATACTCCGAACATGGAAAATCCTGACGCCCTAGTTCACAAAAAAAAATTAATCGCTTCTGAGAGACGGGGACCTAGAAGGATTCAGTACCTAAGTGCCCAAGTGAGCGAAGAACGTACGGAGAGATTCTCGCAGTACTGTGAGGAAGAAAGCCAGTTATACGCGAAGCAACCACCTTGAGGAACTTGATGGCCAAGCAAATGATCGACCGAATGTTGCTGTAAGGTTGTTGAGGAAGCGTAAAGTACACTGCATATTTAAACCCCCAGCAAATGGCAGTGAGTCACTGGTCGGTTTTCTATTCGGCGAGGCGGTGACCGGCAAAGGTTTCGTTGCGAAACCCGTTAGATGGCGCACAATGAACGATACAAAGCGAGACTCACCAAGAGAAGTCTGTCGATTTAGTCTCCGAACTGGGGAAGTCGTCTGATGCATGGGCAGGAGCACGACAACCGGAGGACCTGAATCGTCCAAATATATCCCAAAACTTAGAAGTGTGCAAAAGGAAGTTTCAAGCTGGCAAAGGGAACAAGACACGTTAGGAAAATAACAGTGGGAGATTAGGTAAACCCACATTTTACTGGCTGGATTAAATTACTTCCTCGATGTCAGACTTCAGTTGTCCATCTCTTCGATTCACATTGGTGAATCCGGGCGTTTAACCGCTGATATTGATAACCGTCCGCGCAGAGTTTGTTGTGGCCAACGTAAAGCGCTCGCCGGGGGATCGCACTCCCTGACGAACCAAGGCTATGCGACGGGGAACTTGGCCAGTTGGCCTTGCTCAACGTTTCGTGTTCAACGTCCATCGCTTCAGCACATCATCCATCCAATATTAGCAGATATTAGCCAGTGGCGAACCGTGGTGACGGTTGCTCCACTTCGGTTCCTCAAAGCTGTTAAAGGTATTACATACCTTGCCACCGGACCAGTAACGCCCATCCGTGAATTCAAGAAAAAGCAATGCATCTATCCATCAAGGACGCAATTCTACCGCAGCCGCCAAGCTTCGTGAAGAAAAAGGCGTACGAAGTCCACAATGTGCTGGGAGAGGGAACGTTTGGGCAGGTCGTGGTGAGTGAGACAAACACTGATTTCGTCGAAGTTGGCGTTGATGTCACACACAGAGGGCTACATGGCACGTTCCCCCCGAACAAATCGCGGTCGCGACACACGGTGCAGCAGCAGATGTATCGGTATCGGTAACCGCGAGCGTAAATTCTTCGAGTAAAGCGTCCAAGGCTTCCTCGCTAAAGTCGGCTCTCAACGCGCGATCGCCGTCGCCGTCGCGAACAAGTTCGCCAGCGCTGTCGTCCTTTTTCGCGGCTCCAGGGTTGAAAAAAGGGAAGAGCGGGGATTCTCATTCGGAAGGAGGAGGGGGAGACACGTCCACGGAGAGTGGGTTTACAAAAGAAGTTGCATTGAAGATCATACCGAAGAAGAAGGTCAAGGGCAATGAAGAGGCCGTTTGGGGGGAGATGGACGTTCTCAAGGGACTGAACCACCCAAACATTGTCAGTTGTCCATGCTGGTCTCGTGCTCAAAGTCTACTTATCGAAGTCTCCTTCTTAGGTCAAGTTTTATGAATGGTTCGAGTCTCGGACCAAATATTACCTTTCCTTTGAACTGGCGACGGGTGGAGAGCTCTTCGAGCGGATACTGCAGAAGGGAAAGTTTACCGAGAACGACGCCGTCACTGTTGTACGGTACGTTCCTCTCATGGCTGACATCCTTGGATTTTTGGCCTGATCGCGTCTAGGTCTATTCTTTCAGGCGTGAAATACTTACATGACAATGATATTGTCCACCGCGACCTCAAGTGAGTAGTGCCCTACTCGTGTCCCTTGTGATGCAACCTGACCGCGACGATAGGCCCGAGAACATCCTATATCGAACCAAAGGGCCGGACAGTGACATAGTCATCGCAGATTTCGGAATGTGGGTGGTCGTGTAGCCATATCATCCCCCCTTCACTGAAGTGATCCTAGCGCAAAGCACCTTCATTCGGCCGACGAACAATTACACTCGCTTGCTGGAAGTTTTGGGTATTGTGCGCCTGAAGTTCTGAACAAAAGTGGACATAGCAAAGCCGTGGACATATGGTCAACTGGGTAAGCCATCATCGTTCCAATCCCTTGTCGAACCATCCTTATGCCTCGCCAGGATCATCACCTATGTGCTGTTATGTGGCTACTCGCCATTCCGGTCAGACGACATCCGCGTGTTGATACGTGAAACCACCGAAGCAAAGATAGAATTCCACGACCGATACTGGAAGAATGTCTCAGACCAGGGTGAGTCCCCCGTGACTCTTGCTCTCTAGACAACGCGTGACTGATCCCTCCGTAGCAAAACAATTTATCAAAAACCTTCTCAACCCAGACGCGTCCCAGCGTCCTACTGCCGAAGAAGCTTTATCCGAGTCTGTGAGTGACCTTCTCCTGACCTCGCGCACATGACTTGACGATTCTTTCTTCACAGTGGCTGACGACACACGAACCATCTACCGAACATGACCTCAGCAGTGGTCTCCGTGATCACTTTGATCCTCGCGCACGATGGCGCTCAGCCATCGCCTCCGCCCGTGCTATCAACCGCCTCAGCAGTTTCGCCAAAACAAACACGAGCACTTCGCTCAGCAGCTTGAGCGCTCGGAGTAACTTGAACCGTAACAATTCCGCGACGAGTTCGGGAGGGTGGTTGGACAGTGATGATGAGGAAGACCCTGCCGTTGCGGAGCCGGCTCCTGTTGGCAATGGGAACAAATTGGGTGCTGGAAAACCAGGATCGAATGATAACATCAAGGTGATACCGCCTATGGATGATCATCATGCCAATGGGAGTTCGGGAGGGCCAACGTCTGCGCACGAGCTGAAACGGGAGGATCACTCTGGCGCTCACACACCTCTGCATCACAAAGAACCAGAGTCATTGGCTCATGCTGGTCTCGTCACCCCACCATCGTCGTCTTCGTCTTCGACCTCCGACGCGCCCAAGTTGTCAAATCACGTCGTCGAGGAACCCGAATCCATCCTTCCACCGGAAGAAGAGTCGAAAGAGGAGGAGATGATGAAGGCAAAGAGGAGACAATCCCGTATGCCTGGATCGTTCGATCTATCCGACGATGATGATGAGGATACGGTTGACGGTCATAACCATAACCATGGCCATCATCAACATCATCACCCTGTACATTCTTGGGTGAGTATGTTTAGCAAGAAATTACACGTTTCTAAGCAATGATACCTCTCTTCCCCCCTCCCCTACCACCGTTTCTTTATCTTTTCTTCCCTCCCCTCGAGTTCCCGGTATTTCGTTGGTTCCACCAGCGGGCACCAAGCCGGGCTCCATCATAGATTTTGGACGACTCCCTGGTGGATTACTTGGTCCCGTTTGGTTTGTATGGTTTTGGTGTTAAGATGTCACTTTATTCGCATTTGGTTCCACTACGCTCATTGACATGCCACCGCTTTCATTTGGTCGATTTCCGTTATACACATATGTTATCGCCCGGATTCAATTCTGTTACCCATACCCCCATGCATGTTATGTGAATTTCCGGCTCTTCTCTAATCATTGCTACCCAGCTTGATATGGCGACGAACGGTTGAACCCTGGGCGTTGAGTTACTACGTGATCTCCACTGCTCCTTTCTGGTATACATAACCTAGGCCCCTCCCTCTAGGCGTAGTCAAACTGCCACTTCCCTGGCGTCCACAAGCTCCCAGCATGCGAGGACACCGACGGCTATGGTGGGTGCTCGATCGCCTTTTCATGTTCAATCACCACTCATCTCTCGTTCCGTGTGGTTCAACAGGCTGGGTGTGTTTGCATGCCATAGTATCGATACAACTTTGGGTCTGACCTTCGAAGACACCGGGGATGGTGATCGTCCCGGTGATACGACTATTGTCACCTGGAGTTCTGACAATGGTGACCCCGACCTCTTCTTTCTGTGCCTTGGCGAGGATGGAGGAGATGGACCACTCCAATGTAGCTCTGCGATCAGTACGAACGCCAAGGTGACGTCGTTCGTCTTGCCTAATGTCCCCTCTGGGTGCGTCTCCTTTGCCGTCTCCAGATTTAACATCGGAATTGAAATTGCCTTGCTCAGTTTTCATCGCTTCTTCGCCGCCAAGACGTATGTGATTCTCATCCCTCCCTACAACTAGATATGTCAGGACTCACAAACTGGCATTTTAGCAACGTCAATACTGCTTTCTCAGACGTGTTCAGCTCGTCTGACAGTTTCCTCCTTCTACGCGCTCTCGGGTAAGCCCTGTCCCTGGTTCGTGTAATGAACTATTACGAAGATTAGATACGATACTCTAGCTCAAATCGTAACGACAACCTACCTGACACCCCTCAAATACCAAGTACATCGCGGAGCATTCCCGTGGCCTCCATCCCTCCTACTCTAGCCCTCTCCTCTTCCAGTCCACCGTCCCAATCCTTGGTGCCCATCTCTTCACCAACGGTTTTCACAGTCCCACAGTCCAACACCGGTCCAATACCTGTCTCATCAAGTAGTATTTCCAGTGTAACACCGAGCTCAGGCTCGACCATGCCACTCGAAATACGCCCCTCCATCAGTTCTTCATCTCAATCACTGTCTCTGCTTCCAGGGCCAACGCCAACAAACATCCTACCCAATACTTCATTTCCTTCCAGCAATCCAGCATCCCCTATGAGTGCTGTACCCACCTCCACTGCGTCGATCACCAATCGTCCTCGACCCAATGTAATCATTGGCCTAGTCTTGGGTATCGGTGGTTTCTGTGTTCTGGTCGTTGCGTGCACGGTTTACCACCGCCGTGAACGACACAAGCGACTTCAATCGGCGGGACTTCCGACCCCGTTCTCCTTGCCCTCCCATTACGAGGGGCATGAAACGTCCCAAGCATCGCAACGAAAGAAACTTGAAGCTATGGCAAATACCATGGTTGTAGGAATAAGCCATGATCGTTCTCGCTCCCAGGATACAACAAATAGCGAAGATCAACCATCGAGAATTGACGCTATGTCTCGTCAATTAGATCACATGAGGGAAGATTTCTATAGATTGGCCCAAGAAATTCGTTTATCACCACCTTTATCTACGACTAACGACCGTCCCCCGTCCTACAATCATGTATAATGGCATCACGACTACACACCTCAATCAGTTGATGTACGATAGCTACCAACAGCAACTTCTTTGATATTTCGGACATCATTCCATAGGCGTCGATTGGGTTCTTGACTACTGCATACTATATATTACACTGCATCCACCATCGCATCCGCTTCAATCTCCACCTTCATATCCTCTCTCACGAACTTCGCGCCGACTATCATGGTCGCTGTCGGTCCAACATCTCCGAAGACCTCTTTCATCGCCTCTCCAACAGCATTTGTATCTTCTTGCGATGTGACGAACATTCGTAGCCTGACAACGTCATCCCTTGTCCCCCCTAAAGCTGCGATGGCTCTGATGATCTCCTGGAATATCTGCTTGGTCTGCAGGTGCGCAGATTCTGGGTGAAGGACGACCCCAGAGTTGGGATCGATGCTTGTGGTTCCTGATACGAAGATGAATGGACCACGGCGAATCGCTCTTGAGTATCCGAAAATCTTTTCGTATGGATTGTCGGTGGAATGTTTTTGGACGGGCATCGCTAAGAACGTTGGGGAGGGTGGCAAACCCGATGCATACCCACAGTCAACGTTGCTCTCCTTGTACACGCAATTAGGAGCCCCCTATCAGCCTGGTACGATTTATCTGGAGTCGTCCGGACTCGGTATGGGCGTCGATGCACTTGCATTCTGAGGTATCCCGTCAACTTTAGAAAGAAGGGCTGGGTATTTCATAGTCGTGATGATAACGCTGGGGGGATGCTTGAGCCAGGGCTTCGTAGAGTACCTTATCATGGAGTTAGACTAACTACAGATCGACGTCAAGTGTCAACTGGCCGTGAGCATGATTTGGGCTTAGCTTCCCCCCTTGCTCAGTGCTGTTGAGTTGGAGGGAATCTGTTTTGTTGTCATACATCGATGGGGAAACCAGAGGGCGCTTACCCTACTCACTGCCTTCCAGTCAACACTTGGTGCCTATCACCGCGGCGAACATATTCTTGACGGGTAGTCTGCAGGCCTCCTCAAGGCGATGCCTCTTCCCCTCCACGCGCATTGAGACAGTGTTGCTAATCTTCAACTGGCTTCACTCTCGCTTCATTGAACACATCCCCAATGCCGATCCATAATTCGTCCCCCAATTTCAAGCTAGATGGAGCCCAGTTGTACGAAATCAAAGGGGCCCAGACGGTCAACAACAATTCTCATCACTCTACGTCCATCAACTCGGGAAACACGAACAACTATTCCACAATCAATTCGAACAATAATTATACCAGGAGCTTCAACCACAGTGGTTCGTCATGCTCGTCTGTGAATGACCCCAGAGCTCATTCTACTTATGAATCGCAGGAGATACGCACAACAACAATTATGGGAATGGAACGTTCAATAACGTCGTAGGAGAGCAGAATAATAATAATAATACCCGTATTGAAGGTGTGTCCGCGAACACTTGCCAAAACCCTTATTTTATCCTTGTCGCGGACGCTGAATTTCATCCAGGAAGGAGAGTAAGGCCGCCGCGTGGCGCTGTTATGTCTAATGGCCACGGACCACCCCAAAATCAAAGCGTTTACGCGCCACCGCCGTCTGGACTGCCTCACCGTCCACAAACTGTCCCTCAATTTAAGAGCAACAATCCTTTCGCAAAGATGGTCTCTCAGAATGCAGATACACAATCAGAATACCCCCTCCGACGACCTCATCTACATCAACTCCCTGCCGACCCAGGATATCCGATTCACCAGATTCTGCCTGATGAAGAGGGATATGCGAGCGATAGTGATGGAGCCACAGTCGACTTTGATACCGTGTATGGTACTCGTAGAACGGAGGATCGCGCTACAGAATAGCTTCGTTTCTCCTCTTATTGCTATCGCTTTGGTTACATATTCTGCCCTGTTTCTTCCAGCTTTTCCATCACGCTTGTTCAGTCTTCGTATTTCACCGCTACTTATCAGGAGACTTATCTTCTTCCCCGAGTATTGGGCTTGCTTAAATACCCATGAGAAACAATTCCCGAGACTTTTCGCGCTATTCTCGCCAAGAAGGGGCCCCTGTCACTCCTTTCTTAGGCGCTATGTCTCGGAGCCTCAAATTCCGGCTCGGGCCGAATCTTTCCTTCCTTCCCACTTCACCAACTCCTTTGTTGAAGTCGACCAAGTCGCGATTGTGTCAAGCCTAAGTCATCCGTTTTCGGGTAGCAGATAGCTTCTGCTCTATTGAAAAGTGGTCCTCTTGATGTCGCCAGTGATTCGCCAATGGCATGCGACAATCGATGTGTACCTTGCTCAATGCTCCTGCGCGCTAGTATCCCATCATAGTATCGCCTTATCACAATGCGTATCAATCATCTTAGCATATGGCTAGGCCTACCCATCAATCTTCTGCTCACTTACCACACGCTCTCCCGTTGTCATCAAAACTACGTTCAATCGGGCTGCATCAAAGGTCGAGGCATCCTAGTACCTGGTGCCTTCGCGCGACGCGATGGCTCGTTCTTTGGTCTACTGTCTTTCATCTAACGGCGAGCTGTACTCACTGCCAATCACTGCCAATCACTGCCTTTAAATCGCTGCTTTCGGATTGTTACTCTGGAATGGAAGTCGTTCTAATATTGTGGACCATCTCACGAGGTCAGGTTTTGACAGCTCACAAGCGCTGAAGCGCTGATGACCTACTAAGTACTGACCGAGCTGAAGACTTCCTCTGAGCTTTCCCCACCCGACCAGCCCCAACATGGCTACCTTTCGAACCTTTGAAAATATCAAAGATTGCAACTTCAACGGCCTGACATTAAATCATACTGGAGGCAATCAAAACATCAACAGCTCCCAGCATCCTGTATACGGCGGTACGTGCTATGAATTTTTTTTGTCTAAAGTGGGGTTATTTAATGTCCTATCCTTCTTGAATCCTTAGGTCCCACCACCAATAACAATTTCGGGGCAGGTACATTGAACAATGTCACCGGTCAGCAAAATAATATGCCTCCTCATGGTATGTCTAGCCGCCTCTTCTCGCAAGATCCTCCTCTGAGGGTTCATCCAGCTTCATCGTCCGAATACAGCACACATGGACAACGGTCAAACCCGTCTCATTCGAGCCAAGTCAGCCCGATCGAAGCCAACTGCCCGGATAGTACCTGGTCGACGACCCATATCGTTATCGCCGCTTTCTTGCTAGGTCTTTTCCTGGCGAGCTGCGTACACTACTTCTTCTGACCTAGCCGCCCCCCTCCTGGTAGCTCATCCAAGAACTTTCGCCCCTCTCTGACATTGATACCAAACCGAAACTCCCACTTGCAGTCGTCACATCCGTTTCCCCATTCGTAACAAACACAAGTACTTGGCCATCCAGGACATTAAACAATCCCAATTTAGAAAATGAATATTCGGCTTGACCGACCTCCGGAGAGCTGGTCAGAGCTTTGACTTTCCCACACCTTCTACTTGATACCAAGCCGCGTCATCTACATACATCGCGTCGGAATGCCATTCTTCCACAACGTATCACACTTCAGCGTACAGCACACTCAAATGACTGAGAATCGAGGAATCTTCGTTGTCCAGGGGGCGTCAAATATTACACTCGTTGGAGATCTACAAACGGAGCGCTCCCAGCGCCTCATTCACTACGGCAAGCATCTTGTCCCACTCATACGGGAAACACCATTTGATGGGATGATGCGCTTAGGAGATATCTACAACATCAATGCGGGGGATGGAACTTTCAATCACGTCGTAGGAACGCAGTTCAATGAAGGACTGAGTCCAGGTCAGTATCTGTCTTCTTTCACTTCTTTCTGGCCCACTGAGTCACTGAATCCGTATCTAATTTTTAGATAGCCCGCTTCGAAGGGAGCGTCGGATGAGTGAGGAGGCGTTGTGTAGCTTCTGTGGTCGGGCTCGTCAATCCTTCGATCGATCCTCCATCCCCGCACCAACCTCACCGACGACCTCCTACCCATCCCCGCCCGTCGAACGTGCCAACCTAAACCAGGGAGATTCCAGCAGGTCGATTCGGCAGGGATCATCGACGTCTGTCTGTTGGTACTTTCCTGCGCACTCAGCCTCATGGCATCGACAAGGCGCGAACAGACACTGCCCCGATCATGGCGGAAGCTGGTAAGCCAGCCCAGGTCGGCTGACTGTCTTGGAGCCAACATCCAACATAGCACCGTACATCCTTCTCCATTGTACCATAGTCAATCACAATGATACCTATGAGCTGGCTCACATATTAATCTACCAAATGAGCGAGATGTGTTGGATGCGTCTCGGATGCGTCTTGACGTCAATTCCACGGGAGCTCTTATCACACTCATGGCAGTGCATCATGGTCAATCACAGCCGTCCTGCCCGCTGCTCGCGCCTGAAATTACGACGAGAAGCAGAGGTCCACCGAAGACATTTAAGAAAGAAAAGAAACACTGCTTCTCGGTGAGCTTTTGCCCTCCTTGAAGCAGACATTCGGCTGTTCGGGTGCCATTTGCTAGCGGAATAATAAGGGCCTTGACTCGGTTAACGCTTCTGAGTTTCGTGATCTTGGAAGACCCTTTTGGGGGAAAGAATCCGTAGTCCATTGCGATGCCTTCTTGTTGGCGTTGTCGAAGGCTCGAAAAGGGAAGCATGATCCAGTTGAGCTGTATCACTTCCGCAGCAATGCCCGTGCCGTTCGCTCGGAGCGTCCATCAGACATCACATACAGTGGATATCTGTACTACAAGTCACTAAAAGGCGGTTACATATAAGATCCAACTACATAGGTCCTTCTCTTCAGCACCCCATCTCGACCAACATGTTCAAAGGCGCAAACTCCTTTACGCTCAACAGCTGTACCTTAAACGAGGTCACCGGCCCCCAAGAAAACCACTTCAGTACTACCAACGACAACCGCACCAACTGTGACAACCAAACCACGCACCACACGTCCAACTCCCACAATAATTACATGTACGAGGACGACGAATTTGGAGGCAAGTAACTGTATGACTTCCCTCTCGTCCACGAACTCATGAAGAGCTCTACAGCAGATCAGCTCAGCCTCGGCGAAGAGCGTCGACCTATTCCGCCACACAATTCCCCACAAGGTCAGCAAGATCACCGCTTGATGAACTACGGTCCAGATCGCTCATCTAGCATAGAGCACGACCTTAACGAAGACGATTACCTCGTTCCGTTTAATCCTGCTGGTGCTATGTATGATTCAAATCTGTCGTTGGCTGGGATTCCGAACACAGAGCCACTACGTCTACCTCCACCGTCAGTCATATACGCTACTGGACCCCAACGAGTTATCGAGAGCGTCTCCATACCGATATACGATTCCCCTGGAGCAGTATCAATCCATCAAGTACTGTCAGAGGGCTCAACTTCAGTCAGACGGTCTCCGTCCCCACTGCGAAGCCTACTCGGAAAGATGAAAATGGGAAGAAAGACGAGAGATTGAAACCGATATACCCCTAGCGATACCCTTTATCCCCTGTTATATGTTATCTCTTAATTCGGAAACGGACATTGATTCCTTGCACCACGGAGAGTCGGAGACCAGGCGCATTGTACATGTAGAGATAGAGAGCATTTTCTCAATGGAAATCACTACTTTGGACGCTGAGAAGGCATGTCTTCCAAGAAGGAGAGTCGGAGGTATCACTTCATGCGGATATTGGACTCCTCAGCGACAGTCATCTCGGCGACCATTTTAAAATAAACAGGCCAAAGTCAGGAAGCTGGGGAAGTGGGGACGCTGATATGACAACTGTTATGCAGAATGTATATGTATCTCAATCTCAGGGACTGTCACTTGATTCGATAATGGACTACGGCAGTACGACATGATTCGAAGACGTGGAATTCATCTTCACGCGCCATGGCAAGGACAGAGCGACATGAAATGTCATCTAGTACAGGAAAAGGGTATCGGGCTCTGTTGTGGTAGAAGTCAAGTGTATTCGGTAAACCTGGTTCATCACAATCCTTCACCGTCCCTCGACGAAAGGTCAGGCGATGGACTTCTTTGTACATCGGCTCTGCATGGTTTCGGTAGAAATTAAGCATAGCCGAACGGAGGTAGGTATGGAAATCGGATGTAATCGATTTCAAGGTCGGTCTACTATGAAGAGGAATGGTCAACTTGTAGATTGCTTCATCCGGGTTGACGAGCATAACACAGGTGCCATCGCGTTCCACCCGAAGCGAAGAGTAGGAAGGAGACGTAAGGGAGGTGATGGGGCCTGGGAAGGGCAGGGAGTGAAGCGTTTGAGCTTTGGATGGGGGAGTCCCACCATCCTCTTCGACGAAACAAGATCTAGGGAGAGCGTATATCGTGAGTGAGTCGTTGTAGAGGCATAAAACTCGGTTTTCTGGTAAGAGTTGCACATGGCTCTATGGAAGGTACGCCAGTGAAATCAGCAAAGACAATACAAAAGTCACAGACTTACAGGCGACCTGTCTAATTGGAAGCTAGCCTTGTAGTAACCAGGAGAAGAAGATTGCTTCCAGTCGTATATTTCGATACTCGAGGATTTGAACCACGCGAGACGAGTTCCTCGCAGTGAAAATTTCGGAAGATGTATCGGCGAGGGAAAGTCGAATGAATGAAGAAAGGTGGCAGTCAGGCAGTCGTCATCTAAATTGCCCACTTCGAAGTTAGAACACCCCGCGAAACGAGCACCTACGTCGACGTGAGATATTGGAGTTGTTAGTTGAGTCAAGTGAGGACGTACGGTCATCATAAAAAATGACGGTCATGACAAAACTCGCAAGGGGATGCGAATCAGGATAATCTGACACAATGATACCCCCCTTATCCGTCTTGAGTCCGGACTCGATGATAGTGCGAGGTCGACCGTCTGGGACATCGAGGTCATAAGCAAGCATCGATCCGCCTACATCAGAAGCTAAGAGCCATCGCCCGCCTCTGACTAAATGAAAGATGGTCTGACTCCCACATGGGCTCGTGAAGACGCGTCGTCGCGGGGGACTCGTCTTGGTCATCCACTGCTTCTCAGTCCGCTCCCATTGGAGAGTCGCATATTCCAGTTCTTCACTGGACATACTGTCGACGTGGTCGTGAAACGGAAGGGTGAATTCATACGAGTCAGAGAGCCGTAGATATTGCTGTACCCAAACCTCACGCATTTGCGAGACCGATTTCAGTAGCCTGCATGTCTTCATGACCCGGTCAGCTCAATTAGCCGCGCATGCAGATTGACAACTTACCCTCCGCAGATTCAACACGTCCTTCCAATTGAGTTCCCCGAAAATCACAGCCAAAAGCTCGACGGGCAACGAAGTCAATGATTGAGCTGGCTTGCTTTGCCGAAACTCAAAATAGGTTACTATGAGTGTAATGAGCTCACTCAGTTCGATGAAAAGATTGTTACGTTACTCACAGGTGCGCAAAAGACGCGTCGGGGTGGCATAGTAAAACCAGTCTAATACTCGAAAACGGGGTAGGAATATTTGTGATATAGGAGCGCGAAGCAGTGAAAGCAGAGGAGTCGTAAGCCATAGCATTGGAAACGCCCGTCGCCGACGCTGCAAGCAGTCCGTTGTGCAGATCAAGGTTTGGATATTGAGGCCAAGCAACGCTGCGCCACGGCCCGTCTTTCCGGATCGCGTCCGTCATGTGATCGACGGATCGCTCAACTGACACGTGACATGTGACGTCAACGCTTCTGACAGAAAGTTCTGTGGCTGCGTCCAACCTTGAAACAACCTGCAACCGTCGCTTGTTCGCCGCTTACTACCACCTCAGAGCACCTACGGCTATGGTAGCGGCGTAATCTCGACTGCTCAGAAACTGGGCTGGCCCAAGTGCCGGATATGAACGTTTGAACGTTGCTCCATCGAGTTTCGTCCTCACGTAAATTCCAATGATTTTCCAAGACCTTGCGCTCGTCTTTCAAACGTTTGGGCTCGTCGCTTTGATAGGTCTAGCAAATGAGTCTCACAAAAAAAAGACCTTGAATGCTTCTCAGCCACTGGACACTCGAAGCTTCGATGGCTCAAGACGAACTTTGAAGTTTGCATAGTAGATCGCCAGGCGGTCCTATGCACTGCTTATTGTTGTCTCTGATCCATACACGTAATAACGACATCTCTTCGTACGACGGCATCTATATAGGAAAGCCCTACTAGCCTCGATCGAGACGATCGTCTGACCGTTTCTTTTGCGACCCTTTCATGAACGGACATTTCACGATCTCAGAGACTCAGCCTGTATTTCTGGGTCTACGAAGCCTGCTCCTGCTCTTCAGTCTGCTCTCCGAATCCACAGCGAATTCTAGCTGGAAAACGCTGATATAGGCAGCTTCGACCACCATTTCGAAACGGAGATCAACATTCATCCGTCTTCTAGTTTACGACATTAGGGCTCATCAAGACCTCTAATTAGCGGAATTAACTTTCAGTGCGGCTTCTGTGACCAACAGGGTCGTCCTTGCTTCCTTCTTATGTTTTTGAACGTTTTCTTGCTAGGCGACCTCGTCACACACAAACAATGCACGGACCAGCCGACCCTCTGAGATATTCACGCCAAAATCCTATAAAATCTGAGGCATTTGCGCTCTAAGAAACCCAACGAACTCTTTCGTCTTCTACTCTTCGTCAGTTCTCGACTTCGTCACCACCTTTCCAATCTTTAATCACTAAATCCATAATGCCTTCCTTTGCCATCCTCGCCTCTCTTACCTCCTTGGCCCTTGCGAGCTTTACCTCGGCCGCTCCTGCGCCTGGTGGTCCCGTCCACGAAGTCGACGTTGCTGATATCAAGGCGATCGTCACCGCCGTTGTTGAAGACGTCAATGTTGCCAACAGCCACTACCACCACGGCCGCAACATCCCCAACGTTCCCAAGCACCATGTCCCCGTTTCTTCCATCGCAGCTCGTGAGCTCGAGGTGGCTGAGATTGACGCCATCGTTGCCGCAGTTGCGAAGGACATCAACGTCCTCAACTCCTCCCACCACCGCCGCGATCTTTCTCTGATCGAGATCAACGCCATCGTCACTGCCGTCGTGGATAAGCTCAACATTCTCAATGGCCACCACCACACTCGTGCCCTCGTCGAGGCTAACGTTCTTGTCGATGTCATTGTCAAGCATCTCAGCGTTTTGAACCATGGTCACTCTAGCCGTGGTCTTGTTGATGCTGACGCCGTTGTTGCGGCGATCGTCAAGGATGTCAACATCTTGAACCACTCGCACAAGCGCAGCGGCCGCGATGTCGTTGACGTCGATGCTCTTGTCATCGCTGCCCTCGAGAACGTCGAGGTCCTCAACCACCACGGCCGCTCTGTCCCTGGTGCGGATCTCTTGGGTCCTGCCTCCGCCGTTGCTGGCTCCCTTCTCAAGCGTAGCGGCTGCAACGGTGGTTGCCGCAGCTTGCCCGTCATCCTCGCTGATGTCACCGCTAAGATCACTCCTTCGTGCAAGAAGCTCTGTAAGTGTTTTCACCGGACTTGGATTTAGATCACTGTCTCACCAACTATTTTAGCCGCTCTCGCTGCTGCTGATGTCAGTGTCGAGGTCCTCACCCCCATCTGCAAGGACATGTCTGGAATCATCGTCTCCGCCACCGCCGAAGTCAAGCTCCTCATCGGTGCTCCCCTTGAACAAACCCTCTACGTCGACGGCAAAGTCATCGCGCTTGCTGACTGTGCCCGATTGGTCGCTGATCTCTTGATCGTACGTGATAAGCCATTTCGATGAAGGGTCTTCGCTGATCAGAAATATTTTCTTAGCTTGTCTTTGGCGCTCTCTGCACCGTCTTCAAGCTCGTTGCCACGGTCAAGATCTCCGTCATCTTGCCCATCCTCACCGCCGTTGGGTAAGCTTACTCCCGTATGATACTGAGATTTACATGACTTAACCCGCCGTAGTCTCGTCGTTGCTGATCTCTGCACCACCATCTTCTTGGCCGTTCACGGTCTCATCCCCTTTGTTGTTGGCTTGATCTGCAAGATCATCCCAGCGCTCTTCCACCTCAAGTTGTACGCCTTCATCGGTGTCCTCGGTCTCTAAACGTAGGTGCTCTCGCTTGGCGAACATGTTATCTGTCCAGCTTACATTGCCAAACTGCAGGCCCATTTACTTCCCTGACGAAGAGTAGATGTTTCTTAGCTTACGATATCCAGTAATTCATCTACTGAGTGATGCATCCTTTCGAAAATCTGTTCTGTGGTGTGATTAAATGAGTTCCATCATTTTGGAGAAGCCGCTAAATTTTTTCGCATATCCGGTGATTGAGGCCAGAGCTCTGCGGCGCGTGTTGTTTTCCTATTTTGGGTGGCGCTTGGAAGGCGTTTGGAGTAAGTACGCAGGGTCGGAACTGCCTAAACGTCTCATGCACTGTTACACAGCGAGCTTCTAGTGTGTTATGTCAGTTTACGTCAAGGTGCGCCCAGACCGCATGTTATGAATTTTTGACGCTCTTGACCATGTTCGAGCATGCTTCTTGCACAAGACTTTCTCGTCGCGTCAGTATTCTCCTCCGGCTCGGAGTTGCCTTGGGGTGCCGAAGAATACTGGAATGTGTCGAATATTCGGTGGTGAAAACATTCCATAAAGTGACTGACACCATCAACAAGTCAGCCGTAACATGTCATGGGTGAACGGCTGAAGCTCTTCGGCCTTCTCCAGCATGTCAAATGTTGCTTGAACCCTTACAATGTTGCAGGGTTTTTCGCTCCACAATGAACCCTGATGGCATGTTGATCGTGATGTGAGTACATTGGACCCTACCAACGTCATTTCAGCCCTCTAATCTTTGTGATCGGATTAGGATGAGCTTTCAAAATTTCAGGTATAAAAGCGTCGATGGGAAGTGGGTGAACGGCATTGACTACCAGTCGATTCGTTTACGCCTTCTTCTCTCCTCTTGTACCAGCCTCCACCACATTCGTTCTAATATCCACACTCTTTCCCCACAATGCCTTCTTTCAAGACCATCTTCTCCATCGCTGCGCTCGCGTTCGCCACCTTCACGGCCGCTGCTCCTGCTGCTCCCGCAGCGGACTACGCCATCGCTAAACGCACCGATGAACACACGGTCCCCGTACCTACGGATAAGGACCTCATCTCCATCCTCACGGATGTCACCGTATCCTTGAAGCCTCTGTGCAGCAAGCTCAGTGAGCTAATATGCCTCCCGTCGTCCTGTTCCTCGATCTAATGAACCCCTCTCTTAGCTGACGTCGTCGAAGTCGAAGTCGATATCGATATCGAAGTCAGTATCGTTCCCATCATCGAGGAAATCAAAGTCGTCCTTGGTGGTGCCATCACCGACATCAAGGGCTTGACCCACGTTGTCGGCAAGGTCGTCAAATACGACGTGAAAGTCGTTGCTAAGCTGGTCGGGGAACTCCTCCTCGTAGGTTCCTCCTTCCGCAACATCACAAACTCCTTCTCACCCATTTACACTAGTTGATCTTCACCACCCTCGGAACTGTTCTGAAACTTGTTGGCTCTGTCAAGGCTGCCGTATTAATCCCCATCCTCGCAGTAGTCTGGTGTGTTTTACATTGGCTTTGATTCCTACCCTTGTTTTCTGACCTCCTTGCGCTTTCAGTGAACTCGTTGCCTCGCTTCTCGCTCTTGTCCTCGGTCTCGTTGGTGGACTCCTTGCCTTACTCCTCCCCACTATCCTCCAGTGCCTCCCTGTCCTACTCAAACTCAATGTTACCTCGATCTTGGAGCTCCTTACTAAGAAGCCCCTCCTCTTCTAAATGTATTGTAAGCCATCCTGTTTTCATTCTTCGTATACTCCCCTTCTCACCGATACTTACTTCTAGCGGAAACCTACTGAACATACCCTACCATTATCACGATGTCAAGATTTAGAACATCCATTTTCGCCTCCGTCACTCTCGGAGCTCAGTAGAATTCGTTCACATAATCTGTGTTACTCTATCATTTGTAGTTTGTAACGCAAGCACCATTATTCATTTCGTTTTCATATATCATCCTAAGTGTGTCACCTTCGAAGTCATCACCTCAGTTGACAGTCAGGCTGGTCCAGTACATGGGATCATATGCTGATGGTCCAATCAGCAAAGTCACCGGAGCGGTGAATGACCAACGTATGTAGCAACGAAGCGTTTCGTCTGTCAAGAACATGCATGATTTCACGAGGTTCCGGAGAGCCATTGGCTCCGGAACAGAAAATATACAGAAGCGACATAAATATAATGACAAACAAACAGAGCTTTATGGACTCAACATGGACGCGCAAAAATTTCAAGAAAAGATGTGACATGTGTACCGAAGAAATAGAAGTGTACTTTTGTATGGGCGCCGTGCGCTAGGGCTCGGTCCGCAGTTCGACGGGCTCAAGCATCTATGGGTATGCCGGCGTATTCGTCCAATCCCAGAGCCAGGTTGAGGTTCTAGTGAGAATGGAAGAGAAGCATCAGTCTTCAGATAAATGACGAGAAAAGGGAAGGAGCATACCTGGAGACATTGCGTCGCAGCGCCTTTGAGAAGGTTATCCAACCCACCCTTGTAAAGGCCGAACTAATGAGCCATCGCGAATCCACGAAAAAAAGGGGATGTACGTACGACAACGACAACTCTGTCGCCTTCACTATGCACCTGGAATCCACCGACCGTCCACCCTTGCTTGCCCTCAACGTCCTTCAACTCCGGAACGGCCTTCTTGAACGTGATCAACTTCTCTCCCTTATACATCTCTTCATAAAGTCCAATGACTTCCTTAGCCGTCAACTTCTGGCTCAACGGCATCGAGAGCGTTGATATGATCCCGCTGAACCATGGCGCGACCATAGGGACAAAAGCGAGCTTAACGTTTTGCGCACCTGGTGCACCCAGAGTGGAGAGATGGTAGCCGGCCTCGCGTTCGTGAATGTGATCCGTAAGAGCGTATGGGCGAACACCGCCACCGAGACTCTCAGCGGTGACCTTGGGAATGCTGATAGGACGACCATCGGGATCGTTGGAGGTATTGGTACCAGCGCCACTGTATCCCGAAAGACCCATCACGGTGGGCCATGCTCCAGGTTTGATATACTTGAGAAGGGGGGCGATGAGTAGCTGAGAAGAGGTGGCGTAACACCCAGGGTTCGAGATACGTTTTGACTGCTGGACTCTTGAACGGCCATATAATTCTGAACATCATTCCAAATAACGACCACATCGACCAGATGGAAAGGTGCAAGCGAAAGCATTTGATAATTGAAGAGTTGATGACGATATCAACGTTATTTTGGTGATACATTTGTTCATCTATGAACATACTGATCCAAAACGAAAATTTTACATTGACGAGGAAGCCTCACCCGGAAGACCATATGCCCAACCCTGCTCAAACCTGTAATCCGCCGACAAGTCAACAATAACGCTGCCTTCACCCGACTTGCGTTCTTGGGCACCGCGATCGACGGCATCGACGAAAGGCTTGCAAGCACCATTGGGAAGCGCCATAACCCAGGCATCAACCTCGCCTGACTTTTCCATTTCAGCTACATCATCAACGGAGAGGTTGGAGTAGGTAACAGGCGATTTGGTGTAGCCTTCGAGGGGATAGCCCGCAAGTTGACGGGAAGAAACATGGGTCAGGTTAAGAGTCGGATGCGAGGAGAGAAGGGTGGTAAGAGCTTGGCCAGTGAATCCACGAGCACCTATAAGGGCCAGACGCTTTGGCTCGGCGGGTGCAGCTGTGGCATATCCTCTTGAATAACCAGGCATGGCCTTCCGTGCGAGAGTAGAGTACGCCCTAGTAGCATTAGGCGGGAGGGTAGACTTGCTAGGAGCCGCAGCAGGGCCGACAGGAAGATAAGTTCGATCGATCCGTCCCTTCTCCTCAAACCCTTTGACGATCCTCTCGACCTCTGCGACATCTTGAACGCCATACCAGAACAAGCTCTTCCCAGCACGGGTGAAGCTTCCGTCAGCGCGTTCGAAATGCCATGCTCTGTTCTCGTCGTCTGCCTGAGCAGTCCAGAAGAGCTTGCGATGATCCTTCTTGATAGAGTTGAAGATATTGTCCGTGACGTTGTTGAGGATGCCAGTGCGGCTGGCGAGCATGCGGGTCATGACGGGGACTTCTCCGGCAGGATGCGAGACTACGGCGACAACATCGAGAGGATCATCGCCGTAGATGGTGTATGGAGTCTGCTTGAGTTCATTGAGCACACCGGTGACGCTCTGGAACCCAGAAAGAACATCGGGGTCACGATCGTGGACGACCTGTCTGAAACGGTCGGCACCAATCTTTTCAATGCTATCGTGCTTGAAGAGTTTGTAACCACGGCGGATAAGGGTTCCAGCACCACTATCGGTGAAGAGTTCCTTTTGGAGGGAAGATGCGGAGATGACGGCTACGGATGAGGTGCGCGGAAGGTGGTCCAACAGTTCCTTAAACTCGCGAAGCTTGAGCTTGGTACCATACTTGACCCACGGTTCCTTCATCAGCTGGTCATATTCCTAGTGAGACTTGTCAGCAAAATGCACAACACGCGGACTCCTGCTGACACTCACCTCGTCGAGGTTGATCACATCGAGCTTCTCACCGGTGATACCATGGAATAACCCTCCCTTCTCGTTCAGGAAGACTATTTTCATAGGCTCAAGCTCCTTGGCAAGTTCGCCCGCCGCGATGTCAGCATTGACGTTGAGAATTTGGCCTTCTGGGGACTCGGCCAAACTGGTGAGGATGGGGAGAGCTCCGGCCCTAATGGATGCTTCTAGTGGTCGCTTGTCAACTTTGGTGATCCGTCCGACGAGTTGGTACTTGTCCTTGTCAAGGTAGTCGGCTGTAAAGACGCCAGACGTAATAGGACGCGCGCGTGTACCGAGTTTCTCGAGAGCTCCGACGAGCTTGAGATTTTCCTCCAAGAAAACGCGGCGGGCGACTTGGAGGGTCTTTGCATCTACTCGCTGTGCTCAGTTGACGCCGAACGACGTAGTAGGTCAATCACATACCTGTTACACGGATTCCATCGATGTAATCCGGGACCACTCCCTCCCTTTCAATGATATCGTTGAGCTGAGGCCCAGCGCCGTGCAGAACCACGGGGTAAAGCCCCACACGATACAAGAAGCTAAGGCTCAAAGCGAGTTCATCGAGCTGTTCCAACACGGCACCGCCGACCTTGATAACAGCGAATTTGGCAGGTTGAGATGGGTGCGAAGCTGCTGAGAAGATGCGAAGATGGCGTTCGACCTCTTTCTTGGTCCCAAGGGAATACAGCAGCCTTGTGATTGTGTCCTGTGAAGCTATGTCAGCTATGCGAGTAGCTAAAGGAGTCGCCACAAGCTCGCCGCCTTCATCTTCCTCCTCGGCTCCAACCTGAGCTTCACCAATGAGAAACCACTCACCCTGTCTGTTTGTTGAGCAGTTTGGATTCCCCTGACACCTCGACGAACCGCATGAACTGGAGCCTGTCTGCGTCCAGCGACGATTACAGCTCGCTGAGCTACGCGCAACGTCGAAAGTCGCACTGAGCACGCCGTAGCCAACATCATGCAACGACGTGGAGAAAGAAAAGTTTGAGGTAAGAGTTCAAATTCGGTTTTTCGGGTTCGTGGGGTATTGGCACCGAGTAGCCCCTATCGTGTTCTCAGCGCCGCAAAATATGCCATTTGCTGGCACGAATGTCCTTCCCATCCTTTCACTGCAAGTAATATTGCACACTACGGCCAAATGAATAGCCTGGACATGCTTTCGATCCGTGGAGAAGCTCATGTGAAAAGTCATGCCGTTCTTGAAAGCACAAGGTGTAGATGCGCTGCGAAAGGTTCAATTTCATTTGCGGTTTACATAACTAAACAGTTGCGCATTGTGCTGACCTTTCTAGCGGGACGTAGCAAGTATCTAAGTAGGTGGTAGAGCTATGGGCAATGGCGCGTGGGGCATGACTGTGATAACCACCGGTGCGAGTTGAAGTAAAGTATTCTGGTCGGGCTGCTGGAAAATTTAAAAAAGCACATAGATACACAACCCATTGACCAAGCTATGTAATACCACTCAAACGATTTCAGCTGGCTCAACCATGTTTATGAATTGATATCTACGCACCTGAGAAGTTTGAAAACCGCGACGATACACCTTCGTTGCCATGTTTCTGACTGGGCATTTCTATCCTTATCAGTCGCTTTGAGGTCCATGGAGTCAAGGAAGTGGACCAAAGGCGAAATCAGAATGGTGAAGGCAAGAGGCAAAGAGCGACGCGTAGCTGCGCGACAACGCGTGCAACGCGTCGAGACACCACGTGAGGGATAGGGGCCTGAGAAGTCCGATTTCGGACACGATGCTCTCAACTGGTGACGTACCCCTTGGTTTGCTCTCCGTCGCAGACACTCATGTATGTCGGCTGCGGTGGTAAGTACAGAAATCCTCCAATGAAATTGGACGTTTGCACGCTTGTCAATCGTTGGCTGTTGGAACCAAGTTGGAACTCGAAGCTTGCAAAACTCTATTCATGCCCAAACACCTCCTCGTACCTTACAACGCACTCGGAACACCCTGTTACCGGCGGAACCAGCTATTGGCTGGGGCCGTGCATCGCAAATTTACAGCCGACCGTCCTGGCAAAGGTTCGCCTATTTTATTCACTCGTCGTCTGACTTATTGTAAACTCGACAACTTTTACAGGCAGTGTAAGGACTGGCTCCGTTTCGAATACTCTCGGGTGCACTTCATGCATCATTGCTTCGGTGGATAATCCTCTGTGTCTTTCTCCGAGGGAGACACCCACAGTGACCCCCACTGCCTTGGACTTGGACGTACCTTGAGAAGTTTGACGTTATAATCACACGAATCTTTTCTTTGCTTAGGCCGCACGGACCTCGAGGCGTTGGCGGGAGATCTGCAGGATGGCTTTTCGAAAGTTAGGCGCCTTCTCAGAGGGACCTTCCGAGGGGACCATGCGCATTTTCCCAATGTGTCCCTCATTCAATCACGAGAAGATTTTGGGGCCTTCACGAGTACTCGATGTTTTCTCATAACCACAACTAACCTACCTTGGAAACTACTTGGCTGAAAGGTCTTTAACCAGTCAAACTCTGACAGCTCGCGAATTATTCACCCAAAACGCGTCGCCAGGCATTCTCCGGCTCCAAGTGCCTCGAATCTCTCGTACCATTTGCTTCTGGGTGTCTAGAGGGTTCGTTTGGATCCGAGGGCGCTGCCACAAGCCAATTTTCTGGGGTACATGGGACTATCCAAGTCCCGTTCTCCCATTCTAGAATAATCGGTCATTTTCAAGTGCGAAACGTTTTGCAATGCTCGCTTACTATGCGGACAGTGTCTTAGCTCTCAGCAGAGACGAACGTTCTTCCGAGTTCGCCACAGCCTACGACCATGTTCCATGTCCCATGCTCCATGTTCCGGTGCAATTCCCTTTGTTATGCTGTTGGATGGACCATACGGTGAATGTTGAGTTGGTTTTCATGCGCGATGATTATTCATAACTGACCTGTCTGTATAAATACACACTGCACGTCGCTTTTCAATCCTCAGCAAACACTTGCTTCTACTTCCTTCCACGGTTTCGACGTTCTCCTTTACGCCTATCAACGCTCCCGTTCTTCACGACAACTATCAAAATGGTCTGCACTTCCTCTCAACTCGCCACCATCTTCCTCCTCGCCTTCGGTGCTACTTCGGTCGTTGCCGCCCCACTTCCACCTCTTAATGTCATCCTAAACCCGTATGTTAATTTCTCCCGATCGGTCACCCAGCATGCATGCTGACTGGCTCCTCCCTAGTGGAAGCCTCGTCACATCTAACGGCAAGCCTGTCTACAAGCACGACCCTGTGGTGCCATCTAAGAGGTAAGCCTCACATCTCCGCCATGTTGCGAAGGGGATGTTCATCAGATTTATTTATAGAGCTGAGGCCGGCGTCAACACTCGATCCTCGAAATACGCAATTGACTACCACCCTACTTGGGCTATGCCTGCTCCCACTGAAGCCGCTGCTACTGTGTATGTAGCAATGTTGACTCGCCGCATCCATCCCAAGCTAATCAACGTCTTCATATCACAGCCCCGTAGCTGAGAAGACCGCACCCAGCCCCAACACGCGCTCCTCAAAATATGCCATCGACTACCTCCCNNACTACCTCCCCTCGTGGGCTGTCAATGCTGAGGAACCTGCGGCTACCAATGTGTAAGCTTCCTCCTTCCCCCTCTTGTCGAATACCGACTCATCTCGTCTCCTTAGTGCCGAGAAGGTTCAACCTCCCGCCCCCGCAGCGACCAAGTCATCGAAGTACGCCATCGACTACCTCCCATCGTGGGCTGTCCAAGCACCCGAACCAAAGGAAACAGAAACGTACGTTTTCCCATGATCTGTCGTTGATGGGCCTTGTGCTGACAGTCGCCCTGTATATTTATAGTTTGAAAGTCACTGAGGGTGAAAAGCCTGCCCCTGCTACACGTTCCTCGAAGTACGCGATCGACTATATCCCCACTTGGGCTGCTCCTGCGCCGAAGGAAACCGGCGCTGAGAAAACCGCAGATGATTCCACCCCGGAGCCCACCCCAGAAGCTCTCTAAAATCAAAGGCACGATGCTGCCACCCCACCTCCTTCTCTCTTTTCCATCATGACCACTCTTCACGGACACTATTCATAGACTTATCGCTTATCTTACGACATTGGGTTATTGCTTGCTACATATCATTGGACTTGCTTCGTACATATACACACCCTGGACATGCGTTCCATTTAGAGGAACCTCGCTTTCAGCTTGCTATATTTAGATTCTCCTTCATAGATTGGACTCGCTTTCAAAAGTAGCTACATTGTTAGATACACAAACGCTTCGGGGACGTAGAAAAGTAGTAGAATACTCGAACTCAAAATAATTAGGGATTCCCTTTGAGTCTGGCACGTGCGCCCTAGTGGCGCAACTTCGGACCCGAAGTCGTGACCTTCAACTTCTTTGCGACCACAACAATATCACAAAGCTTCCGCCGGGCCACTGTCCGTAGTTGGTTATGCACCCATCTCAGCCATGAAAAGAACCCCATAAGTAACAGCTCTTCAACGACTGCGATAGTCGACCTCCTGCTTTCCTTCGAGTCTGACGATGTCCGTGCTCAGCTCATCTTGGTCCCGCCTCTTCATGGGAAACGCGAACTGCCACCAGGTCATGTACAGACTCTCTTTGAACGTCGCGATCCTAGTCTTCTATTCATGAATCTATACATAAAGTCATATTCTTGTCTAGGGATCTCTATGGATCAATCTCTAGGTTTTCCGACCAACTAGCGAACCTCTCGATTGACTCGGCGACAGCCTTGTTCTTGGCTTGGAACCCAAAGAGGACCATCTTGCTTAGTGGGAAGTACAATGGAATGTCTTCGAGCAAGCTGAGCTCGTAAATTCTCTTTACCGCCTTCGCTGTGTCGCCTTGGAGCGGAGAACCTTTGCCGACCATTTGATGAGCTTGGTAAGTCAACGATTCGGGGTTGTTGTATGCTGGATGGATGGGGAACGTGGGGGTGGTTTGGTCGTATTTACCCATACGGGTGTTGAATGCGCCCAACTCAAGGAGGGAAACCTGAAAACTCGATGAATGATGAGGAACAATATCGCGGTATGTCAGCTTCACCTTGATGTTCCATTTGGGATCGAGCTCCATCACTAACGACTCGGTCAGGCCTTCGAGAGCTGCAGGCGAATTTAGTTTACGGGGTTCCCCATGGACGAAACCGGATGCTTACCATGCTTACTAGAAAAGAAACGAGAGAATACTCGGTGAGAAATTCTGTACTCATGCGAATGGACCGGATACTTACCTCGCGGCGTAATAGCCACCGCCCACCCATCCAACCTGGCCTAGCCCAGAGCTCACATTCAAAAGTATGCCGCCCTTTCCCGCAGGGTTCACGTCCCTAAAGACTCTGACGGCTTCCGCGGCAACGCGTCCAGCGCCCCAGAAATTCACCTCAAAGAGCCACCTCGCTTGTTCTTCTTGCTCTTGTACTTCAACCTCGGCCAGTAAGGCGACGCCCGCGTTATTGAACACTACATCGACTCGACCGAATTTGTCGACGGCGGCTTTGAAAGCGGCGGTAACATCTTCCTTCTTGGTGACATCGACTTTCACGAGGAGGAGTTGGGACGATGGGTATTTAGCAGCGAGATCCTGGAGGGTGTCGAGTTTACGTGCGGTGGCTACGGCGATCTCGCCTTTTTCAAGCACTAATTCGGTAGTCAATCGACCGAACCCAGTGGATGCACCGGTGACTGTAAATTTTCGTTGGTGAGTCCACTGTGATAAAAGAGAAGGATAACATCGAACCCACTCAACCAGACTCGAGGAGATGACATTGCTTTCTTGCTTCTGAATATCTGGGGGGTTGTCTTTGAAAGGTGGTTTGTTGACCTCGACTACGCCCATCATCTGAACATTTATACTGAATTCAACATACGTTAGTAATCCACGCATCAATCAGCCAGCTCCCAGTTCCGAGCCTTATCGGTGAATAAGAAGAAGGTGCATCAGTAATCATTGCTCGACGTTTGGATTTGTAATGGCCGCTGGCAACGACAGCGAACCGGTTAATGGCGTACGTACGCTCACGGCAAGATGCTTCCCCAAATTCAATTGAAATCAATCCTTTAGGCTTCCGGGAGAACAAGGCTCCGACCATGGGGAAGCTCCAATAGTTGGTTGCTCTTAGGGTGAGGAGTCGATGACCCCTGTCACTAACACCGAAGAAGTCCACAGTGAGGATGCTTGACAATCGCGATTTACCTGGCACATGTGGATGGCATGCGGGAGATTTTTATCAGTTCGTTTTCCTGTACATTGTGACCACACTCAGATGCTACGTTGCCTACGAGGGCTGTCCCATGGCGTAGTTGTCCTCCACCCTGAGCAGGTTCGCCACTTCGGAAAGACAACATGGGCAGGTTTCTCAAGCTGGTAACTCCATTAACCATCTTATCGGTCGAAAGGATCATTTCGATTCTCATTGGACACCCCAACTCAGTATCTTGGCTTCCACGTTTATGCCCAGGTCAGGCAGCACGGTAAGCGTCCAGACGTCCATGCCCCATGTAGCGGCACTGATTGCGCATTCTGAAGACTAATACCATAACTCCTAATTTCAGACTGTTTTCAACTATGGGCTCGCAGTCTACACACCGGGTACTTACTTCGTGGACGACTTTCCCCAACTCAGGGGCACACTGAGAAGAATCCATTTGCTCAGGGTGCTATGTCCCCTTCGTGAGAGCGGATCGCCCATTACCTCCAACATACCCGAGGACCGCTTGAACGTGCGGGTAACCACGTTTTGGCCGTTTTCAACACTACTACTATCAAACTGTACCTCGCTCCCAGAATACCTACGCTCGACTATCGCTAACAATTGATTCGTCTACATTTAGCATGGAATCGGCGCTGCCCGTTAGAGACTGTGTCAGAAAACAACGATCTCAAGTGCATATTCTTAGTCGGTTCCAGTGGAACTCCGTCAGTCTGGATATCCGACCTACAAGGACCGCAAGTGACTAGGAAAATATCCTATCTTTGCGCGCCATTAACTAGGTACAGGACTGAGTTCCAGCGATGGGACTGAGCATGGTTATCAGTATAAAAGGTGTCCCAGTGTAAGTCACATACACTCGACCCCCACGATGTCTTTCACTAAATCAGACACAGAAAATACACTCCAATCGCTGGATGCTTGCACCGTAGTTGCAGATAGCAATGAACTGGCCCATACTCTTTGGTTCCGCACACCGGTATTTATGACCTCTCATCCATGCGTGAAGACTCCGCTTACCCGGATCAAACTTTTAGGCACTGGATGAGACGCTCATCAAAAGAATTGACAAGATCCAGCTTCAGACCAGTGGTCATGACCAGGGTTTCGTCGACTTTCCCGAAGCAGGTAGTTGGAGCTGGTTCGACATTGTCGTTCTCGAGTCTCCCGAGCATTCGGAGCCTAAGATAAAAGATGGGCTCACTCTGCTATGGTTGAGCCACACCAACAACTTAGGCCAACCCGAAGACTCCACTGTAACCGGTCCCATCTTCGATCGCTCGCATGATATATTCAAGGCGTTGGAGGTTTGTCAACTGCCTGATGATTAAATGATTATCCTTGTCAATTCAGCTGATTGAGCTAGCCCGGGAACTCGATTGCGGTCCGCGTTTGCGCGCGATTCTCGGGGTGGGAGAACAATGCTACAAGCGGTACTCTTACCCTTCAGCTCACCAAGAAACGTAGCTACCCCTTTTCCTCGTTCCTTGACATAGTATCTGACTATCTTTCTAGAGAACGACTTGCCTATCGCGGATGCTGAGAAAGCCGCCCTTCTGCAATCTCTCAGCGAAGAAAAGGCCAAGTTCACCGATGTATTCGATACGTATCTTAACGAAGCGACTCCTCCGGAGGCCCCTCCTGCATACTCACTCGTGCGAACGATGCTTCTGCCTGGTCCTATTCGAGCAGATCAGACACAAGCAATTGATGATACACCGCTTCAGTTACTCTCTTTAGGTATACCGCGTCTTTATTCTCGCAGCTGCGACATCGCTAAGCTCCTCCATACTTAGACGGCGGCGGCGTCCGCGGGATCTCTTCCCTTTACATATTACAGGCCATTATGAAGAAGTTGACCGGAGACCCCAAAGCGAGGCCTGCAGATTATTTCCACATGATCGCTGGGACCAGCACAGGCGGGTAAGTGACATCCTTCTTGCGTACTTCTACCTCGGCAAATCTGATCTCTCATTGTGACAGGCTCATCGCAATCATGTTGGGTCGCTTGCGAATGACGATCGAAGAATGCATTGAAGCTTATATGAGCATTGCCGCTGACATATTTTCTGCCACGACCGCAGAGAAGGCACTCAATGTGATGAAGACTGGAGTAAAGTACAAAGCAGACAAGATGGAAAAGGTTCTCAAGGCGTTCATCAAACGACGGACTGGCGATGAGAACGCACCACTGCTTGATTTGAGCAATCGATGCAAAGTGTAAGTGCCTCTCAATTGCATACTTGGCTTATACCTCACATTGAATTAGATTTGTCGTCGCGGTGAACTCACAAGATCTCACAGACCAAGCTGATCATTTCCGCTCTTATCAATCGCGACTTCCCGATAAATACGCCAATGTCAAGATATGGGAGGCTGCAAGGGCTACTAGTGCGGCTCCTTTTTACTTCCCGAGTATTACGCTTCAAGATACCGAATTCATTGACGGCGGATTTAGTTTCAACAACCCGTCGATGTTGTAAGTCTCCACTTGGCTTGAGCCTCCTGATCGTCCCTAATATGTCTCCTATTTCTAGACTCTTAGCAGAGGCCAGCGTCGAGTATGGTTACGTCCGACCTAACGGGTGTTTCCTGACCATAGGCACCGGCATGAAACCTAAAAAGAGTCTTGAACGTCGCCCAAAGAACATCCTGGATGTCCCGGAGTACGTAGGGTCCATTGGTCTCGCTGCTCTCAAGGTCATTGGTGACTGCGAAAGAACACACCAACTGATGAAAACATTACTTCCTCCGGATATATACTGGAGATTCAACATTGGAATACGCGTCGGCGATGACTGGAAGCCACTCATCGACCTGGATGAATACCAGAAAATGCCTGAGTTGGTGAAACTGACCCGAGACTATCTCGCGAAGCCGGAGGAGGTAGCGGATGTCGACAAGTGCGCATCGAGATTGAGGCAGCTGGGAATCAAGCCATAATTAGGCACAAACATGTAGTACTATTCGAGACTCTTTGAGAAATAGCTATCTCGGGACTGGGGAGAGACTGGGGAGTGGGCATACTGGTAGCGACTCCGTGGTTAGTTGTATATGAATGAACAATCAATCAATCGTCCTTGGTTTGGGCATCCGCCGGAGACTCCTTCAATAATTCGGAATAAGACACATCTAGATTGTTTTCTGCAAGGACAATGAATAAGACCTCTGTTGATTGAAGTTGGGCGAAAAAAAAACTAACCAGCCTTCGGAGCACTGTTGGACTCGGCAGCGTTTCTTTTAGCTGGTTTAGCCGTCAGCGAATCGTCTACAGAACTCTTGAGTCGACGCTGTGTTCACAGAAAAATGGAAACGAACCTGCAAGAATGGCTTCGTCGTCATACACATAGTTGTTATTCGAGTGAATAACGCGACGGGATGCTTGATTATCGCAATCTTTACGATTATCATTCTTCTTCCCATAATGATTGACTTGCCGGCCTGAAATTTCGTTCAGGATGCAAGTGTTCAATGTAAAGCTGTTGGTTTCGTTAAACATGGGAAGAGGTGGTTACTAAGAGGGAGTAAGAGGGAGGAGGCGTGACTAGAGGTAGATGTCTGGTCAACCGATAACGTTTCCGCGAGATGTTTTATTGGGTCGCTAACAGCCGTAGCTCGTCGTACTGGAGAGAACCAGGTAAGAGAGGCTGTATGTCCTGTTGTATACGTCGTGTAGTGGAAAGTGGGAGCAGCTTCCAGAGTGCTGTCGCAAATCCGCAGGTTGTGCCTGTGATACCAGGTCAGTATAGCTGTTGTTGAGAGGAGGCCAAACCCGCAGTAAACCAGACATTCGGAGGAAGCGCGGGCTGTTCATGACAGGCTCAGGCGGACTTCGCCCGGGGGCTCGGTCCTAAGGCAAGGCGTGAGTAAAGATAGTACATCAAGTCACCAGCCGGAACTGCAAGCTGTCCTCAAAGGCGCCCAGAAGTCGTAAAATGAGGGGCCTAACTTGGGCCTAACAGGCTTATGATCGACGTCCGAAACCTTGGTAGAATGCTACGCAGGGCTTGCGGACGACTGGCTCAGGTAAAAGGCTTGACCAGGAAACATATAGAGGCGATAGCTTTGAGGAGAGGTATTTCCCGGTTCCACGGGCTATGATAGGTGGGCTCAGAGCAAATACTTGACTGAGTGAGCATGAGGGCTACGCAGCCTATGGGGAATAATGAGAAATAGAGCAGGGTGAAGCACTACTTTGAGGGGTCAATCACAATGATTTACCGGTGAGAATTGACATCTGAGAACGGGGGGGGGGGGGGGTAACCGTGGGGAGAGCCGATGTGTGGCCCTGGGGCGGCGGGAAGTGTTGGGTTGGGCCTTGGTGGGGGGGGGCCAA